>CAJNDT010005569.1:492500-554994 GCA_905221615.1 Symbiodinium sp. CCMP2592
TTTCCAGTTGTTTGCTTGTACTTATTCGTGATTTGTGGTCATACATGCACATACCTCGAAAGAAATGTGTCTCGGTATACATATAGACATACAACATATGTACAATGATGTGTATGTGTGTTGGCATATGCAGACACATACACTTGTATGTGTGCACATGCTCATGCTGGTATGCATGGTGCGTATGTATATATGTTTTGCATGTTTGTCTGTCTGTCTGTCTGTCCGTCTGTCCGTATGTATTTATGCTGGGAGGGGTAGCCTAATGGCCTAGCGGAACCTGTCCCAAACCTCGCCTGAGCTTCTCGAGTGCGAGTGCGAAAATGTACTCACGTTTATTCATCGCCAAGTCAGTGCTGGAATCTGTGCAGTCTGAGGAGCTCTTCTTCAAGCTTGGAGAAGTTGATGAGAAGCCATCGTCCTCTTCAGCAACTCGCATGCGAGTTTGGCTGCAACATGTCATGTCTGCAGGTGCTGGCCTAAGTAGAGTCAGTAGAGAATTGATCCACTTCCCTTGGAGTTTGCAGATGGTCACCTTGGTACAGGCACCCTAATCCTGCCCTGTACCTACGAAGCAAAGACCACATGCAGGCTCCGTCGGAGCACGGCACGTGGGGCGAGAAGGGTTCTCTGGCTCGCCTGTTGCGGCGCGAGGGCTTGGAGATGCCGCAACTTGGATACCCATATTCAAACACTTGTAACTCCTGCTCCTGGGCCCTCCCCCTCCAACCTGCTCATCCCCGCAGCCCACCTCCACTTGGGAAGAAATTAGGCAAAATGGGTTTGGTATCAGAGTCCTGTTATCATGTCTCGCGTATTTAGTTATGTCACAGGTGCGAGCGTTGTGCTACATGATGGGGCCAGCACTTGAAACTCAATGGACTGACCAGTCGGATATAAGTACCCACTCCCGATCGGGACATCCCCGTAGCCCCTGCACTAACTTGCAGTACCGAGATCGCAGACGAGGAGTGCGCGCGAAGCACGCGCGTGTGTGATATATGTACGCATTGATGTAATGATGTATGTACGTGTATGCGTATGTGTATACATCCATATACATATACATAGCTCTGAGACCAGGCAGAGCGGGCCTGTCTTGCCAGGTGGGAGGCAAGACACGATTTCCTGCGATCAACCTTGCGGTGCGGCATGTGGATAGGAATGCTGCAGACGTTACTCGAGTGCCAATGATGTCGAGTCAAAATAAGATCCTATCTACGATAGCTGGGCTTACAAGGATATCATCGAGGGATTTGGAAGGGTTCCTTTCAAGGGTTCATGTATGTTACGTTTTAATATACGGAAGTAAGTTTATGTGATATACGCGAGGAGTTACATGTACAGCGGCGGCAGTTATAATGCAGCGTGCTATGCAGAAACAAGCAGAGGAGGATTTAACATGGCAGGGGGTGGGGACTGTATACTGCAGGTTGTGATCCCAATGCTGAGGACTAAAACAGGCAAGCTCTGTTTCTGATGGGTACGAGTTATAGAGACGGCATAGTATGGAGATATTACGATAGTGGGGTTGCTAGCCGTCAAGCAGAGATGAGTATGGATTCCAGCGGGCGCACATGCAAGACGCTCGCAGGGGTGATAACTTAGTTGTAGGATGCTCATACTCTGCCTTTTGAGACTGGATGGTTTGCAATGCAACTGCCTTCAATATCCTTTAATCGTGTGTGTGCACTTACGTACATACATACATATGTATATGTGTATGCAGTTGTATATGTGTGTGGGTCAATCTATTTAGCTGTCTCTCTTTTTGCCCATCTGTCTAACAGTCTGTCTATCCATCTATCTACCTCATCCGATTTAACTTTGTTTAGTGTAATCGGATCCAGTCTAGCCTTGTCAAATCTGACTTCATCTATCTGTCTGTCTATCCCAGTCTGCCTGTAAAGGGTCCGACTTGATATGCATGCACAGATTCGTATGCACATACATCCGTACACCAACACACATATATGCATACATATAAATTGCGTACATACATACGCATGTACATACACACATGCATGCATGCATACACACACATGTATATATTCCACACTTTGTATGCATGAAGCTTTTACAGGGGCAGCCGGTGTTCTCGCGAGCAAGAAGACGCCGAGGGAGCCGTCGATCGCCAGCACGAGCAGCTTCGATGTGCATCCCGCTGAGCCTGCCAAGCCCGCTGCTCCTGCGCTGGGTCAGGGCTTCTTCCGCAGGCAGTGGCCAAAAGCACGCAGGACAGATGATAGCAGCTTAGCATGAGCGGCCAACCCATGACCACCAAAACGGATCGAGGCAGCAGGTTTACTTCTTATTTGAAGGGTGTCTGCGTCGATTCCATGCGCCTTGAGGATGGTGAGAGTCAACGATCACAAATTAATGCGGCCCTGCCAGTACAGCAGTAACTTTTTCTCTTACAAGTATTGCTACGACCATCACCACCACCACCCCACTACCATACTAAGCCACTACCTCTGCAAGTGCTCCGAGTGACAGGTCTGACCGCTTTGGCGGCCCCCGGAGCCGCCGTGGTGCTGGCTGATCCAAAAATGCATCTCTTGAGTTGCGGGGGGTACTCCGGTATCGATGGGGAAGCCGGATCCTGAACTATCAAGAACCCCGAACCTAGTTTAAAATAGATTCGGGAAAATACCGTCTGCGTGCTTTCATCTTCAGTCACCCTCCAAGCCATACGGGGGCAGAGAAGTTGCTCGGTTACTCAACTGCAAAACCGCCATGCGTGTAGATAGAGCTTGCTCGAACTTTTCGGTTCAAGCCGGGGGCGGTTTTGTATCGGTCGCACCTGCGTGCAATGCTTGGGCGCTGCGTTCACGAGCAGTGATTCGAGGAGGCAATCTTGCTTCCCTGTGACTCGCAGATGTGCCCAAGGTTTCCCAGGACATCATGAGCAGATCGCAAGGCCGCATGGCTGCTAGGGACTCCTAGTGCTTCATAGCAGGATCCATGTCAGGAGGACGAGAGATCGTACATATTCCATGCTGCAAAAGTAGTACTCGCTGAAGTGTACAGAGTGAAGTGCGAGCTCACAGCCATCAGGTATGCGGGCCCGGTAAGAGCCTCGGATCTTCCTCATCCCTGCCACGAAACAGAAAAACTCAAAACAGTCTGAGGCCTGGAGCCGTCGTTCTCGGGACTGCCGCCCTGCTCGTGGCGTCCTCCTCAGATATTCCGGGTGTGCCGGTAAATCCAGAGAGAGAGGAAAAGGTGTGTCTGTGTGTGTGACTGATCGTTGGCCTCAACTGCTAGCTGCTAGCAGGCGGCAAAGCTGGTAGATGTCGGCTGCTTCCTACCTCCTGCAGTTTCGAACTCAGCACCTGCTTCCGCCGTTTCCCCTCCGTGGACACAGCCTCGGCCCGGTGAGGCCCCTGGCCTGCGGCAGTCAGGGGCCGGACAAATTCTGAGACTCTAATCTGCAACTTGCGTGGCACGTCGCGTCTTCGAAATGCTGCCGAGTTTGTCTTTGGAACCGAGGAACCTCTGGCCTTGTCTGGATCTCAGAGCATCCCAAAGCTCAAGAAACCTTGAAGCTGCATCTGCTTCAGGCCGGTCTCAGTCTGCTGCCTACAGTGGCACAGGCAGAGGAGGCGGTGGAGTCTGCACGAACCACACAGAAAAGAAGAAGCCCGTACTGAGTGTGCCTTGCAGGGTACCCCCGAGTCCGGCCTCAGCCTCTAAATCTGTGAGAACAGTCAGAGACCTCTCTCAAAGACTGCCCTCTGCCGCTCAGAAAGCGCCAACGCCTTGGTAGAGAAGTGGAGGCTGGGGATAGCTGTGAGCTTCAACAAGGGGATTTCAGGCCTAGGGTCAAGTGTGCCATGCCGGCTGTGACAGGGCCTTCTCGGAGAATCCCGATCAGTTCGATCCAAGCGCCGTCTCCAACGCTTCCGGCGAGGCCCTGCTCCATGAAACAAGCGGATCAAGACCAGGACGTTCTTTCAGGGTTCCGTTACGTTCCTTTCTCTCCAGCAGCAGCAGCAGCAGCAGCGACCACTGCTTGCCAACTGTTGCGCACAAGTTTGCCGCCGAGCTTGACCTTTAGTAGCAAAGCGGCCTGACAGGAAAAGCCTTGGAAGCTGGTTGACCCCCTTTCTAGGTCTCTCTTGCGACAGGGCTGGGGATTCACATATTATGGTTGTCTTGCATCCTTTATCATTTATTCTCCCAGACACCCAGAGCCCGAGCCCCTTGGTGGCGCTTTGTTGCCTCGAACCAACCTCTCAGACGTGGAAGCTTGGCACGCTCACGGGTCGTGCGGACCAGCTGCGACCTTAGTCATTGGGGCGGGGGAAATCATTCTAGTAATGATAGTCACAACTGGTAGTGGTGCTGCTCGCAATGGTAAAGTACTACGAC
Organism: Symbiodinium sp. CCMP2592; assembly: GCA_905221615.1. Taxonomy (NCBI): domain Eukaryota; class Dinophyceae; order Suessiales; family Symbiodiniaceae; genus Symbiodinium; species Symbiodinium sp. CCMP2592. The sequence continues at coordinate 496,875 of CAJNDT010005569.1, forward strand.
GTCGTCGTAAGCGCACAGGGGTATTCCTGCTTGCCTATCTTGGCCCGAGGGAGACCGTGTTTCTGATCGTGGGAGCAGTTGGCTTTGCGGCAACCTCGGCAGTCATGCACTTCAAGGTTCTTCTTCTTTTCTGAGAGCAGTTTGCGCGCGCGCGTGTCTCTGTGTCTCTGTGTGTCTCTGTATATCACTGTGTGTCGCTGTGTGTCTCTGTGTGTCTCTGTGTGTCTGTGTTTGCTTTTGTGTTCGTTTGTGTGTGCCGCGAACGCGGGCACTGAATTTGTGTTTATGTTGCGCGTTCCGCCGTTTGCCGGGGATGCGATCGTACTGTTTTCGTCGCCAGCCGCTTTGCCACTGACATTCGCAGCAATGCGGCCATCCTGATTGCCAGACGTGATGCAGACGCTGCTGCTCAGGGTCATCTGGATCGTACTGAAGCACGCATCATCTCATTGCAAGAATTTGCAAATGGACTACAAGTGGCCCTGAATCGATGGTTGTCTTTTCAGATTCACCAGACTGTCTCCTAAATTCAATGGTTCTTGGTGCAGAACTTACAAAAGTGTTGGGAGGCACCCGGATTGCTTGTGGTTCAGTTCAGGGCTTGCACTGCACCGATGATGGTCGGCCGCAGCACCAGGCTGCGTTGCCTCGAAACTCCCTTTGCGCAGATTCGGAAAACAGGGCACCCATATGTCACGGGCAGCGACACCGTGGGATCTGCAAGATGACGACCCGGAACAACGAGCCCCCGATATCAAGAAGCCTCCGATTCGTGTTTGACACCAAGGCGGCTGCGTTTATCGTGAAGTTCATTCTGCCAGACCCAAAGGCCTGCAGCTCGAAGCGTCTGTGAAGCTTCAATGGTGGCAGACCTCGAGCTGAGGATGAACCAGTGGACATCGAAGCAGCAAAAGCCAGGCCTAGACCGGAGTGGTCCCTTGGCTGCAGGGAAGCTTTGCGTTTTGTGCGGTGGCTATTCTGGTGTTTCGTGTAGAGCACGCTGACCCTGGGCGCCAGGGTGATTCAGCGAGATCTGAAGGAGGCCGAGGAGATGAAGAAATCCAAGGACTGTCCATAACTGCATCCGAGTCCTGATGTCATGGTGCCATGCTGTCACAATGACCCAGGAGTTCAAGGAAAGGCAGAGGCGGCTGAAGCTGTGGTCTTCTGCAAGTTCCCCAAAGCTATCCCGGGATGCACACACGAATGCCAGGGGCCGTGGCATGCGTGAGGGCATCATGCCTCGCTGAGCTGGTATGGCCGAAGAGCATCAGAGTTCTTTTGGCAGAAGCACATGCTAGCACGTGTAGAAGGCATGAAGGGTGATCGAACCTTGCTGGAGCAGACTTTGCCCTAGAAAGCTTGCCTGGCAAGCCCTTGTTGGGCCACATAGCAGTGATGAAGTGCTTTGAAGCACAAAGCGCACTTCCCTGTCATTCTCCATGTATATATTCGCCCCGGCACAGCCCACACGGGCTGAAGAAACATGCCACCTCCAAACCGACAGTCAAAAGCACAGAGTTCAAAAGGCGTATTTGATGGTTCCGCGTCTTCCGAGAGGCTAGACAGAGCATGGCCGCCATACGCTGTGATGGAAAGCAATCCCTGCAGTACTTCTTGGGGGTCAAAGCAACAACAAGGACACCAGCGAAGTTCCAGTCCAGCTTGAACACAACGCAGATTTGAGATGTATGCAGCATCTCCAGTCTGACACTTGAAGGTTGTAATCCAACACGAGCCTTTGATGACCGCTGCCGTGCATGGCAGTCCTCACTTGGGAGCCCTTCAGATCGCCCCGGAGCTGAAGACTGCGGAGGCCGAGGTCTCGTTGCAGCGCTTCCGCAAGCATGGCCGAGCCCTTAGCCCTGAGATTTCTACGACGCAACTCGCGCGCGTCGCTTTTTTGTCAGGCGATGCTGAGACGGAGGCGGCTGTGGCTGCTCTCCGACAGGCGGCGCAGCTGGCATGGAGCACGCGTCGAATGGAAGAGGGCCTCCGGGCAGCGGATGAGGCCGGGAAACACCGCTGTTCTGCTCGTGATTGCAGCATCGTCGACGGCAGTGAGGCACGCCAGTTGCTTCAAGAGCGCCGCGACCGAGAAGGGGAATTAGCGACTTGGCTCAGCAAGTGCGACTCCAGAAACATCTCGAGCTTGAAGACGCGATGAACTGTGTGCGACAGCGACAGCTTTGAGGACTTCCTGTCTTGGACCATCTGTGCTTTGCGGAGACGGCGGAACGAAGCAGAGGCAATGCGCGCGGCGCTCGGTCCTTTGAGAGCTCATCACTTGTTCTGCAGTTTTTGACCCAACTTCCAAAGGTTTTGCACAGCGGCGGTTGGAGCTCTACCGCCAGATGCAAATGCTGCCCCAGGCCAGGCTCAGGGCCCCAAAAAAGAGCTGACGGTTGGTCTGTCTGGTACTACAACGAGGCTTTAGGGCGTTTTCATATGGGCTGTAAAAGAGTTTGAAGATACCCCACCGAGGTTGCAAGTAGCCTTTGCGAGATAGCCGAGCTCTCCCTCGCTTTGGACGAGGTCGGGAAAAATTGGTTTAGGGTTTCGTCTCTCTCACACTGTCCGTGATACATGTAAGAGCCGCTTTTTGGCATGAGCATGAACACGCCAAGCAAAGGCATAGGCATGGAAAGTGATAGCATCACGAGGCATGTGTCTATAGAGAGTGACAGTGAGTGATTGTTATTCACTATGACGGATCGTCTTCTTGCTGTCGAGGACCACGTTCAAGACAGATTACAATCATCCCCGCAAGCAGTTTGACTCTAAGTGCAGATATTCCCAAAGCAGATCCTGAAGAGTGTGGTAGCGCTGCGGGATTCTCTAGTACTGGGTCAGGGCATTTGCTTTGGCGGGGTGAGCAGCTTCGACTAAAGTGGCATGCTGTCCACAGTCGCATTCATTGTCAAATCAAAGAACTCAGCGTCCTTGAAGTTGATGAATCCCCGCTTCCGCAACAGTGTCGTGCGAATTTGAGGGTGTTTGAGGGCGGGATGCGTGCTCTCACCACCGTGCCGTGCTGATTCTGACCATCACTTCGCTAAAGGTCTAAAGTCCTGATATGAAGCATTCAATGGCTCCCCGACGTAGTGGAATTTCCTTGCGGATATGTCCAAGTTAGGCGACAAGCAACAAGGGTTTCGGAAGTCGGCAAAATTGGAAAGCTTTTGCTGCGACTGTGTGGTGTGCATTTTGGACTCTTGAAGTGTTCTCGGGGCCGCAGGAATGCGCTTGAACGGATCTTGAGTTCTTGGGTATGTATGGTTTGGACTGTTAGGTCGAGGGCCTATGTGTGCACACGTATCTTTTGTGACATGCACATACTGTGTTTCTATTTATGAACAATCAAGTAAATATACACATATAATTTCACATACATGCGTGCAGATGTGTATATGTATATGTGTGTGTGTGTATATATATATATATATATATATATATATATATATGTGTGTGTGTGTGTATGTGTGTATGTATGTATGTATGTACATATATATATATATATATACATATATGTATGTATATATCATATCATATATGTATGTATGCATGTGAGCATGCATTCAAGCACGCATGCATGCATGCATGCATACATGCACCCATGGTGCGCATGTATGTGTGTATGTATGTATGCGTGTGTATACAACGGCATATGAATATGTTGATCATACAATACTGTACAGTATGTAATGTTGCAGCTATAGGTTGCATGGATGGTTTCATGCACTTCTCCGAGGTTGTCGAGGCTACAGAGGCCGGCCAGGCGGCCGAATTGATCTTCAAGCGCTTGAAGGAGACGTCCCGGGATGAAATGTTCCGTTGCATCGCGGGACTGACATCCCACTCATTTCTTAGTGTCGGAGGTCCGTAACTTGTTGACATATGAAAAACCACCTTTGTTGACGTTTTCCGATTCCGCGGCATCTTCATCTTCGGGGTGTTGACATACTCTAGCTCGCTCGAGCTCAGACGGTTGCAGAAGTCTTCAGAGCTTAGTCGAGTAAACTTCGAATTTGCAGGGTCGCGAGTTCTTCGCGGGTTGAATGCAGGAGCATCTTGTGAGCGGCTTGGTAATAGAAGCTTCGGCGTGCATTTTCCGGCATCAGGATCACAGAGGCGAAGCAAGGGTTCTGCTGGAGGTTGCTCCGGACTCAGCTCTTGCTAAATCTGGACATAGGAACAGGCGACGTGGCATCATCGCCTGTACGAAATAAGGTCGCCAAGGTGGAGACGTTGAAGGGACGCACAGTGCAGGCCTTGGCGTTGCAACAAAGCTGCTGCAGTATGCTGAGTCGAAAGATCGAAAATTTTGCATGATCGACAATGATCGCAGAACCTCCTGTTTTTTCTCCGGTCGGCTTTGTCACCAAGGATGTGGCTCAGCTGGCTGCGAAGAATGCAAGGGACCAGGTGAGAGCAGGTCAGGGCAGTAGCAGTCAAACACAGCTTGAGCTGCACGACGCGGCAAACCCTGCAGAAAACGTATTGGGTGGCTGTTATTGTTGTCGTGGTCGGTCAGTCTTGTGTCACCTAGCCCGAGTCAAAACCACACCCCTCGTCCGGATCGTCCGAGTAGCGTGCGCTAATTTTCCGAAGCACCAAGGCAGCCTCGCTGTTGAGAGAACATGGCGACAGCGCCGGCGAAGCAAGAGCGTGCGGAGCTTAGCCCCCGACGCGTAGACATTTCGAGAAGCCTTCCCTTCTCCCTTCGAGTCACCCAGAGGGTGCACGGGAGGGGGGCCAGGAGCGGACTTTACAGTTACATAGTGCGAGAAGCACCAGCACAAGGTGCTCCGTCAACTCGATGCATGTCGCCTTTCTGTCCTCACGTCCCTTGCAAGGTTGACCGTCTTGGCAGAACAGCTAGTGCTTGCCTCGGTCAAACGGGTATGGCTGGTATACCTACCTACCCGACTTAATGTCTTGATTGGAAGTCTCTACGATGCGACCAAGGTCTCGGCAAGCCACCACGAGGAAGCCCTCGAAATGCTTGGGGAGGCCAGCAGTCAGCCTAGCTTCCCCGATTCAAGAAGCGGTTTGTGCAGGCAGCCATCAGGTTTCGCAAGGCTAAGGCGAACACGGCTTTCGCTGAAATGACTGTGCCTGAGAGATGAATTGTTCTGCTGCAACAGGTCTTGTAGCACTCCTGTGCAATTTTGTCAAACTCAGGTTGGTAGCAGGCGTGACTGTCCACCTTGATGTAGGGAGCGTGCACTGGCCCTGGCTGTCATCAATCATCTCCTGCTTCCTTATTAAAGAGTCATCCAGCATTGCAGCGCCCCTCCGGCCTAGGTCAAAGGCGCAGCAGGCAGCAAATACTGCGATACCCTCAGGAGAGCCTGACACACGACTTGCGCCGTGCCATAATTGCACGTGAGGCTTTGGGCGTTTGCCGACAGCTCGACAAGGCATGTCGCAGTATGCGGCCTGTGTAGTGACAGCGGTGGTCGGAGTCGTGGTGGGAAGTCGGTGACGGTGATGGTGGCCACGACATGATAATGATGGTTGGGGATATCGATGTTGATAGCGATGCTTGCCACCGTACGGATGAATGAAGACAAGTAACATGAACAAGGAGGCGCTTGTGCGAATGTACCTGCCTAATGATGCTCACTATGATGGTGAGGAGGTGCGTGACGATGGTGACATGAGGCTGATACCAATCATGGGCATGATGTTGAAGACCATAGTGACGATGACGATGGTGTATAGGTGTCAGCAATGGCCTTATTCAAACCGTGGACAGGTTGATGCACGAAGTACAGGAAGACCCGTCACCTCTGCCCTAAGAGGGTAGCCGCGTAGGATGGTGCCAGTCAGCTGGCTTCCGCCCTCCTCGCTGCAGCCAGGCCACCTGCAGAGGGGAAGTTGTTTTGTGAAAACGGAACAGGCGCCACTGACTACCGCTGTTGCTGCCACCGTGTGTGGCCGGTCAAGGAGAGACGAAACGGCGCGGGAAAACCCTGAGTTTCGGTTTTCGGCCGCTGCTGCTGCTGCTGCTGCTGCCGTAGCTTCTTCCCGTTGCTCCGTGACTGCCGTTCCCAGCCATGTTGCTGCCTTCCACAACACCGAGGTTGTGCAGCTCCTGTCGAGCGAAAACCAGCTGCTCCTACTTGCTAACCTGCCGCTTCCGCAACACCAACACGAACAACAAGGTTGCTACAACTACCTCTGCCACTTCCGAGCACTGCCAATGCTACTCCGAAAACTGTTTGTTTCACTTGATGCACCGTGCATTTATGCACTCGGATTCCGCAAAATGCAGACACTTGCCGACGTCACGTGAAACAACTTGGTTATGGCTCGAGCGATTTTGATAGGTTTTGCGATTTTGTAGGCGTTGCTAGAAATACAAGCCGTCATGTCGGAGCACCGCGAGTTTGAAGAGAGAGAGGCCATGATTTTCGTGGCTGAGGGCAGTGACAGCGAGCGCCTTGAAGCTGCCGGCACAAGCCACCGAAGATTTTGGAAGCAGTCTTCCGTGGCGACAGTCTTGGGCCTGGGCTTCGTTGGCTTCCTTGCCTACTACGTGTTCCACCATGACAACAGGGGCATGGAGGACGTTGACCTTGATTACACGAAGCCGCCCGAGATCATCACCCTCTTTAATCAGCTTCAGAAAACACGGAGTGAGGTGGCTTGGCCCTGCAGCAGGCGAGTCAAAGAAACGGAGCTCAGCATAGCCATCTAAGGGCACTGGATAACTCCTTGGCTGCGACGGTCCTGAAGGCCAAGAAGTTCGGGAGCCTCAGAACCGCCGCCACCGTTTCCTGCTCCTTTGACGTGGTCGAAGCCTTCCTGAGCGCCACGGCTTTGGGTGACGACATCAATGGGATGGTTCGAGTTTGCCCGCCGCCAAGGCCCGGCAGCTCTGAGGTCGCCTGTCGGGTGGACTCTGGCATCTTGATCTTCTGGATTGGAAATCTGGCCTCCAAGCTCGCAGCCGCGGTCTCCAACTGTGAGAGGACCATCAGTGCAGGAGGCGGCTTTGGTGGTGGCTTGCCAGGTAACTTGGGGGCTCCGCTTTGTGCCAAAGGTGTCGGCCAAGTCGCTGGTGCTTTGGGTGAGCTGGCCGGAGCTTCCTCGATGGCTGCGGGGTTCTGCAATGCCACCAATGTGACCGATCGGGGAGACTACGACGACCCGTTTCTTTCCGAACGGGTGAGCAGGTATGGCGATCAGTACTGGTACCGACAGTACCAGGATCGCAGGCTGCTCATTGGCGAAGGTGACATAGGCAATGGCATTCAGTGCGGTGTGGACGTCGGCATGGTGGCGACCAACATCGCCAATATGGGCCTTGCCATCAACTCGGCGGTGAATTCCGGGAGCTGTCAGCACTTGGGCTTGCCTATCCGGCGGGCACAGTGCACAGTGAACATTGGAGATGCCGTCGCCTTCTTTGCGCAGGTGGTGACGTTCATCCAGTTTTCGATCCTGAATTGCGGGGACGTCATGAACACAAGTGCCCTTTGCGGAGGCTCTATCGCCGGCATCGGAGCTGCAGCTGCCAGCCTGGCACCAGGAGTGGCATCCATTTATGCGGGCTGCGAGGCACCGCCCAAACCCTTCTTCCCCCCGACGGAGACGTCCACCTCCATTACCTCCATTACTCAGACGACCACTACGTTGACCACAATTACAACGCAGACGAGTACTACTTTCACACAGGTCTCCTTCGACTGCACCTCCTTGGGTTTTGCACCGCTGCAGCTCATCAATCGAGCAACTGGGCCGAACGGGGGACAGTGCCCAGGCGGTTCAGACATCAAGCAATTGGATGTAAACTCCGGAGCCTACAGCACACTTTGCACGATCCCTGACAAATGCTTCAATGCCTGCGGAATGAAGCCCGGCTCGAACTTCATCTACTGCATTGAGCGTGATCAAGTCTCCAACAACCAACTGGCGCGCATCGATTGCCCTGCAGGTGGCACAGGCACTGCCTGCTTCCTGGGCAAACTGGAGAAAAGCTTTTCTGCAGGGTTCAACCCAGTAAGCGGCCAGTATGTGGAGACCGATCAGAGGAACGTACGGATTGTGACCGGTGACGTGGATCTCTTACCGTGCTCCCAGACACCAGTGAGCAGCTCTATTCCGAGAACTAGCAACCCCTTGAATGCTCCCAGTGGTGCGTCCCTGGCCGACATTCTGATCTCTGACATCCCTAATCCTCCAGCAGGCACAACTGGGCAATGGCTGCTGTCCTGTACGAACAAGAACACCGTGTACATCCAGAATTTGAATAACCCCAATGAGAACTACAACTTGAGGATGGTTGCAAGGCCGGCAGGAGGTGCTCTTCCGCCGAATAATGTCGCTTCAGGTGCACAATGGCAATGGGGCACTTCGCTCTATTGCGCCTTCAATGACGGCAGTGGGGTGTGGCAAGTCTTCGAGGATTCGATCAACTTTGCGGCAGGGACTATCGAACTGTCGAAGGAAGGAAAGTCGGATCCAACCAATTCCAACGATGGCTTGAACTGTCTCGGAGGTGAGTCCCCTTTTACTACCACCCCTGCCACGCGGTAATGGTTGGCTAGCGTCACGCCGTTTAATTTAATTTGATTAATGCGGATCCCCAGCGCACAGATCGGGTTCGTCTGCAGATGTGCTGCAGGAAGAAATCCCCAGCTGGAGCGATTGTGGGAGCCCCGTTTTGCTTTTCTGACAAGCCGGGTCAAGAGCCGGCAGTCAGTGTTCATCTCCTTGCAAAAACTTGCAAATGGAGTACACGGGTCCCTGCCTGAATGATTCGGTTCTCAACATCAAAAGCATTGGTGAATAACAACTACGAATAACTTCTTGCTACGGCCTGCAAAATTGGTCTTATGTATCCGGATGTGGTATGCTCGTGATTTAGGCCGGGGTTCATGTTTAGCCGATCAGAGCCAACATCCATTTCTCAGTGGTGACGACTCTGTTCCCATTCAGGCCTCTCCTCCAAGCGATGTGGGCCAACAAAATCTAGACTTCTGTGAACTTCACGACGGCGAGACTTCCGTTATAGACACGATGCATGCCCTGCGCAACCTGTCGCACAACTGTCCGATTGATGCCGCAGAGTGGAGTTCTCTCGTACTGCCCGTATGTATGCCATACATGGGCCGAGCCCTGTATGAAGCCTCTGCAAGGGTGCTTCTCGCCAGAGCTCCCAGCTTACTATTGGCTTGAAAAGAGGCGCACAACCCTTCTTCAGCCCGTGCATGTTAAGCAGAGTCGAGAAATTGATCGAATCCAAGATTCTCATGTCGGCGGGTCGTTCAGGGCCAACTTGGCGGCTGCGTCTTCCTCTGGCATCTCCTCAGCGCTGGAGCAAGCCAAGGAGGCACAATCTATGGCGGACAATCTTCTGCACCATGGGTCGAGATCAGAATTTCGAAACGCCAGCACAAGCAATTTCAGATACAGTGCAGAATCTGCCGCAGGCGCAAGAGCTATCAGCCGGTCTTCAAGACGTCCGGGACTTGGAAGTGTACCACACACGCTCTTCGATGCATTTCGACGTGCTTGCTGCAGTGCGAGGGGCAACATGGAATTGCAAGGAGGTGTCCGATATCGTGGGCATTGTGTAAGTTCTTGTTTGCACCTTGAGGCCAACACAGAAGCGGGTGCACGGCTGCTTCTGACTGCCTCAACCTGAGTTCCCTCGTGAGGCTTTGTTTCAACGCGACGGGGCAAGCTTTTGTGCCTCAGGATGCACAGATTGCGAGCGGAAGGCTGCAGGATGCAAGGAGCCTTGGTGTCTCCGACATGCACTTCACCGACACTGGGAATCCCGAAAACCCTATAAGGGCCCTTTGATGCCATTTACCCCCCCCCCCCTTCTTTCCCTTCTTTCTTCTGCGCCGAAGTTCGAGGGCTCAGGCGAAGCTTTCACAGACTTAGGCCCTGCGCGAAGCGTCCCGGTTGGCCACCGAGAGCAGGGAGAGCGGCGATGTGGCGGGCGAGGCTGGTCTGAGTAGGGTTTAGGGTTTAGGGCAAATGGCTACAGTTTCGGCTCAGGGTTCTTCCTTTGGCTTTGTATGTAGACCACGGGGATCATGGATGTAGATGGCATTCCTCCACCGGCGCCCTCCTCGCCAGCTCGTAAACGTCCTCCTGAACTTCCTGCCTCGCAGTTGGAGACGCAGCTGGTAGTACACTCTCAGGATCTTCAACCCCTCGATGGTGCCCCAAGCTGGGCAGTGGCACTGCAGAACAATCTGGCTGGGCGTCTTGATAAGGTGATGGCGCAGAATGAAGATCTCTCACTGAGGGTCTCTCACTTGGAGGGAAAAGCAGCAACTGATACCAGTCGTATTCAAAACCTAGAAGAGCAGATGACTGAGCTTCGTCGTACAGTGGCTGAGGGAAGTTCTCGGTCAGGAAGTGTGACATCGCATGCTCCTGAGGCGCCTCGTGGTGTTCAGATTGCTCCACCGCTCAGCCTCAGGGACGAAGCGGACTTCAATCATGTAGTGCTAGGTGGCTGGGATCTCGATACAAAGCGTCAACAGATAGAAGCTGACATACAGACTCTACTCCAACACTTTCCGCTTCCCGATGTTAGCCACGTCAAGGTGTACGGGAAGAGGGATAGAGTGGGCCACCTGTATCTCAAGCCGCAGCCGGATGCAGCGGCCAAAACTAGGTTCTTTGAGCTCTTCGGGAAAATGAACAAAAAAGATGAGCCTCCAGAATGGGAACCTGGTTTGGCTCAGTCCATCAAAGCCGTTTGCGGTTAGAGAGAAGAACAAGCTGTTCAAGCTCGGCATGGGACGGGCTGCCAGGTTGTGTGGACTCGCATTAGAAGACGATGAGGTGGAGTGCGATTGGGGCAAAAGTCTGCTCTGGATCCGGGGAAAGCGCGTTCTGGCCCTAGAGCAGCAGTTCCTCTTGCTTTCTGCTGATGCGAAGCTTGCGGAAGTCACCATTTCGGGGAGCGGGTTGCGCTTTCCGGGTCGATGCTTCTTCCACCTCGACAACCTGGCGCAGCTTAGTAGTAAGACTCTGGGCGAGGCTGAGGCCTCCCTGAGGACGGACTGAAACCCGGCAATCGCTGCTGGCGGGTTAGACCCTGGGTGCTCTTTCTTCGATATTCATTCTTGGAACCTCCAAGGAAAAAGCATGCACAAACTCTCGCATTGGATGGAGTCTCCTCGGTCTGAAACGCTTGACGTGGTTACCCTTCAGGAAGTCTCAGGTCTGAAACCAATTAGGTGCAATAATTGTTTTGAGTCCGTGAAGGAATTCTTCTTTCCTCCTGAGGAGGAGCTTTCGGACTATCGAGTCCTCGGCTCGCTTTCTATGGATTCGCACCTTGGGCAAGTGATTTTACTGGACTGCGACGTTGTGGAGACACTCGTCTCTGCCAAAGCTGGTAGAAGAATGCTCGAGGTAGGGTTTATTCACAAGTCTTTCAATTGCATGTGCTCTGTTATTGGCGTTCACTTTCCCCATAAATCCTCTGGTGACGATGTTTTCCAAGATACCCTGGTGGAACTTGATGCAGCTTGCAGTAGAGCTCTTCGAACATCTCAGCTGGTCTGCTTGGCTGGGGACTGGAACACGCAACGAGGTGATCAGAGGTTCTTGCAGCTGTCAGCCGGCCTGGAAAGTAAAGGTTTCTTCATCGCGTACCCCGAAGTTGACACTTGGTATGGAAAAGGGACGTCTCGCAGGTATGATTATTTCTTCTTCAAAACACAAGGAAAGGTGCACCATCTTGCTGAACATGACTCCCTGCATGTATCTGTCAACACTAGCGCGATGAAAGAGCTCTCAACTGATCATGCTTTGGTTGGGGTTCAGCTTCTTCTGGCTTGTAAGACTACGAAGGCTGCACAGGACCCATCGACGAGACGGGCTCGCTCCAGCTGTCGCAGAGCGGTTGTATGCTCTGAGGGCTTCCAAGAAGCTGTCGAGTCCTTCCTGTCTCAGTGCTTTTATGATGCTGACGTAGACAAACAATGGAGAGCATTGCGCAAGCTATCACAACACGTATGCTACCGCAGCAGCAGCTTGAAGTACCAGGATGATGACTACATCAAAGCAGTCTGCGCTGCAAGACGTCAGAGCCAAGACCCCCGTCACCGTTTGGCTCTGAGCAAACTTGTGCTAGCTCTCAGAGCTGAGTGCAGGCGGAAGTGGTGGGCAGACATAGAAGCCAGGGCTGGAACTGGTGACTCGCAGGCCATTGCATTCATTAGGAGACGAAACAGCCCTGCTACTTCTGCGCATGCCTTCGACTCAGCTTGCGGAGGCCAGGCCAAGGCTGCTGAATCTCTGCAGCGGCACTTTGCTCGTGTTTTCGCCAGTGCCACGGCGGAGGAGCTGGCACAGTGTGACCAGCTCTACCGCGCACTCAAAAGGAAGGCACATGATGCCGCGCTCAAGCCTTTTGATGAGATCGAGATTCGAGAGCATGCCCACAAGTACACCCGCCTGAACAAAACGAGTGGCCTTAGTGGGGTTCCGAACGAGCTTATCTTGGCCCTGGTCAATGACACTTTCGGCATCCGTTTTCTAAAGATTCACCTGCGGCTACTTCTCGAATCACCTGAAGACATGCCACGTGACTACATCACTGCCTTTGTCTGCCTGCTGCCGAAAAAGCCCTTGGTGGAGATTTGCGGACACTTTAGGCCTATTGCTTTGCTTGAGGGGATCTTCAAATTGTTTGGTGGTCTCATCTTCAGAAGATGGCTCCGTTCATGCAGCAGGCCTACTGCCCAAAAGGGCAGTCTTCCGGGCAGCCAAGTGCTGTCGTGCATCTGGGCAGGGCAGCAACTCCTGTATCGCGAATACCGATCCAATCAACCTGGAATTTGGCTAGCATTAGATGTCAAGCAGGCTTTTGACTCCCTCAAGCGTTCGATTGTTCTGCAATACTTGATGTCTGGCCCGAATGCCACTGCCCGTGAGGGGCTTGCCATATTTCAATGTCTACGCAGCTCCATGCAATTCACATACGGTGACGCGCACTGGACCCTTGAAACCAACACTGGCACGCAGCAAGGTTCGCCTATCTCAGCGGGTTTGTTCGCTCTGGTCCTAGGTGAGGCTATTGATGCTTTGTTTGCTCGCTGGGATGCAAGTGGATCCGTCAAAGCTCGGCATGTAGATAGCCGTGGAGAACCATTGCATGGATGGTGTTTTTCCGATGACTGTCTCTTTAATTTTGCTTCCTGGAAAGACTACAAGCAAGGTTTCTCTGACATCGTCGCTACCTTTCAGGCTTTGGGGTTACAGATAAATCTGGAGAAGACACAACTCATTGTTCATCCTGACATGTATGCTGATGGTGTTGAGTTCTTTGCTGATGCTCCTGAGCATGTAGGGTTTCAATGTAAGTGGACGACTGCGGGCGAGTACTTGCGACGACCATTTAGGCACTTCCTGGGCGGCACCACAGTCAGTGAATGGGTCACCGCATGTGCCTTGCAAGCTGTGCATGCTGGTTGGGAATCGATCGCTGCGCCGATGAAGGGTTGCAGCTGGCGCACTTCGCAGACGGCGCTCGTTCTTGTCAACCGGTACATATTCAGCAAATGGTCCTGGTATGCACCTATGTTGGAACCCATTAGTCAGGTAACACAGGAGATTGACAAAATGCAGGTAACCATTCTTTGTCTTATGCTCAAGTTGTACCTACACCAGAACTTGCCTGAGCAAACAGCCGTACTCCTGCACAGGGTCCGACGACGAGCCACTTTGCAGCTGCTTAAGATTTGTCAGCATCAACAGTGGGGATATCTTTGCTGGGTTCGTAAGTGGACGTATGCTGGGCATGTACTGCGGCGCACAGAGTCCTCGCTTGAACAAGCTGCCTTGCTAGCAGCGTGTCCGCACTCGCTGCGGCAAGCTGTGCCCGCGCCGTGGTTTAGCATGTGGACGTTCATAGTGTCTTCTTGCCTGGCGCTTGATTGGATTCAGGAAGGGAGGCCCGAACTTTCAGTATTGAAGGAGCTCGCAGCGCACAAAGCTCAGTGGAACGACCAAACACAAACGATTGCAAAGCAGTTCACCTTGAAACTGGGATATTTTTCGCCTCTTGTCTGGTGTACTTGGAGGGCTGGGTTACAGGCTGCTGAACAGGTCGAATGGTTTCAGTTCGCTTTCTTGACGTCCACTCCTGACGGTCCGCTCTTGGTGTGGCTGCATAAGACTGATGGGCCTTGCTTCGTGCGGGCCGAGGACCTAGCCACTGCTATACACTGGGTGTTGATGACAAAACATTGCTTCACTCTTGAAATCAGTGTCCAGCAGACCTGGTCGGACGTTGTTGTGACTCAGCTCCCGGACCTCACGAGAGGGTGTTATCGTGATCATGGTGTTGTTCTGTGTTGGTCGGCTTTCCCTGACTCGTGGTCACAGAGGATTCAGAGGTTTGTTTCACTTCAGAGATGAGTTTTGATTTTCGTGATCCTTGGCAATACGTCGGAGGGTCATATATTCTGGCAGCCAGCAAGCCCAGTGTCAAAAAGGGCCTAAAGTTTAGGGTTTATCGACATTCGGTGGTCGTTTCTTGGAGTGCTTGCCCTTCGGAGTGGAATGATGCGGTGTTACGGTTTTCGGGCCTCAGCTGAAGAGCAGCGGAGGGCAGTGCTGGCAGTCATCAAGTCCGGTTTCAAAAGGGTTTAGGGTTTAGGGTTTGGTTTAGGGTTTAGGGTTTCGAGGGCTTGCAAGCGCATGGCCTTTTGAATCGACGAAGACGTTCCCATGGGTTGGAGATCAGAAGTACACGGACGAATACTGAGCCGAAATACACATGCACGTGTCATTTTTCCAATCAAAACAGGATATACATGGATAAGACTGTTGTTGAAATATGGTACGAGAACAGTGCATGGCACAAGACAGACAATAGAGCAAAATGTCGATGTCAAATTTCAGAGCCGTTTTTCAGGCGACGGCCTTATTCTACTGCTTCCGCGCTCTCTGCGATTCCGGACGCCGGGCTGCCCGCAGCAGAAGTGGTTTCCGAAAATTAGGGGTACCTGATTTTGGGGTCCTTATAATAAGGGTCCTACTATTTAGGGTACTATATCAGGGTCCCCCATTTTCGGAAGCTCCCAAGTTGTTTTAACTCTCTGTTTGAGCGTGCCTTAGATGACTACGCGCCACAGTAGGACTTTGGCATGTCTGAGGGCCTGCAGAGGTATCTATTCATGGGTACGTTTGCCGTTAAACTACAATGCAGAAGTCCTCAGCACAGCGCTGCTGCAAGCATCGTTAAGATGTGAGGACAGTCAGTTGAGTAATTTTCAGTTGTCGTCTGATGTCTAAGGTCGAGACGAGGCTCTTGGCACGCTGTGTCTCCCTCAAAGATTCCTGTTCTTGCTCCTGTCAACGGCATGCACGGGGCGGGGTATGATTCGAGGACATAAATTTCAATACGGGACATGCTTCAACATGATTTTTAAATGTATGTAAAGCCTAGTACACTGACGGAGATGGTCTGCTGGACAACAGGCTGCTGGTGATTCAGGATGTCGGTTGCCGATTTGAAGTGTTCAGGGGGTGCTGAGCACTTGCTGAGCACGAGCCCTACAGTATTGAGTGGATGGTAATCGGCTTCCAGTACGGCTGTCTTCGTGACAAATACAGATGACTGGCTGAGTTTGTCAGTGTCCTGTTGTCTCGTCTTGTCTTAAAACCTCGCCTGACGCCGTCCAGTGCGAGTCTTACCAGACATGATGCGGAACATAAAGTTGATGTTCTCCTTACGGTTAATAATATCAGCATTGTCATGTTTAGCATGGCTCTCATCATGGCTACGACTGTTAAATCGAGGAGTGCACCAAGGGTGACAAGCCATTATCATTGTTATCATGATTGGGGCTGGAAGCCATATTATGATGGTCAAACTTGTTGTCATTTCATAAGTACTAGTATGTATGCATGTATGTAGGCATGTATGTATGTGTGTATGAATTGTATTTGATATACATACTGTACAAACTAAGCAATATCAACTACGTACTATGCAGCAATATGTGCGACCACCCTATAACCTGTTGAGGTTTAGTATACCGACCTGTACATGTATATGTGCTGTGCAACGTATATTATGCAGTGTTTTGTAAGGTTCACACGGCAAACAAAAACACCGTACACAACATGTCGTGGATAGTAGGTAGTCTGCGCAGTTAGAAGTTAACAGCTAGTGGGGTTTATTGGTAGTCGCTTTTGCGCCAGCAGGTTGCTGTGGGACTCCTCTTCTGTATTGTTATGATTGTTACTGTTACTGATTTTGTGATTGTTATAACCCGAAGTAGTAGTAGTAGTAGTAGTAGTAGCAGTAGCAGTAGCAGTAGTAGTAGTAGTAGTAGTAGTAGTAGTAACTAGTAGTAGTAGTAGCAGACAGCCGGCGCAACAGTGGCACCAGCAGCAGAAGCCGTATGTATATATGTATATATGTATATATGTACACATACATACATATATACAGTGGTATGTGCAGATGCCTGCGTGTGTATCTGTATATGAGTGCATGAGCAGATAAGAGCAGCAAAGGCACCAGGCCCTTGGCCTGTACTGGGACATCGCCGACTCGTGTGGACCGCAGCTTCTGTCTTTTCAGGGCTTTTGGTGGCGTGTATTTATATATATATATATATATATATATATGTGGCTTGGGGCCTAGGGTTTAGGCTCAAGCAAACTTGATCGTGGGCGCTGTGAAGGCAACGTCAAACATCTTTCGGTAATCAGGTTTTGTGCGGCTTAGGGGCTGAAGGCTTGAGTCCCGGCAGGAAAAAAGGCAAAGGGGTTCGTGCAGAACAGATTTAGACAGCCACCTAGGTCCCTGGAAGACCTTCGATTACATTGGGGTCTTGAATGCTCTGCGCTTGAACTACGACTGTTCTTCCAACAATAGCTTGTTGCCAAAGGTAGCCTAGGTTCCCGGTCCCCACTTTCATGTTTCTCTCGGCCTCCTCTTCATCCCCGGTGCACATGTGGTGCTGCGCCTGTGGTGGGACTCAAGTGAGCTTCCTGAACGACCAGGTCTGGAGCCATGAAGTGCTTGTATGCCTTGGCCGGGAGCTCAATCTGCTCTGTACACTGTGTCGGGTCGAGAGGCATTACAAATGCCACGATTTGCGAGGCTCAAGTCCATCTGGCGGCGGGGGATGCAGCAGTCCGCACGGCAGCAGTTTCCGTAATTAAGTACTGTGGGTGTTTTCTGCCCCCCTCTCTCTCTCGCCTCCCGCCTTCCGAGTCGCATTGGAGCCCCTGGAGTGCCAGGCATCCTTGCAGGCCCTGGCGGAAGTCCTGAGCATGGTGAAGCGCTACAGGCGGAACCAGCGCATGGAGGACCGCGGAGCCGTAGCAGCACAAGCGCAGGCGGCAGATGCTCGTAGAACTCAGGCTTCCGTGCTGCAGCTTGCAGCCAAAGCCATGCTTGCTATGCCAGAGAAGGGCAAGGCATGGATGCACTACCACAACGTTGGTTGAAGCCGCGAGTCCTTCGTAGTGAGTGCTTCCAGGCAAGTGCTTTGGCGCAGCTTTCAAATGCTTAGAGCCATTGTTTAGCGGTCGGCAGTCTGAAGTTTCAGGAGGACTGCATCACATGCGGAACTGGCAGCAAGGTAGTTCGAATCAATCTTGTTAGCTTTCTTGTCATGATACTCATAGGTCCCGGCTCATAGTTGGCAACAGCATTGCGACTTACTGCTTCTTGGTGCTCCCGAGCATGGCCCCAAAGCTTCCGCGAGCACATGGACGACAAGGTCTGGGTTCGCAAACGAATTTTGGACTGGCGGTTGCGAGATGGAAGAAGGGTCACAAAATGACAAATGGACACACCATTTCAAGTAAGCATACGCTCCATACCCCATGTGACAGCGCGCAGAATGAGACAAACAGATCTCATGTGGAGGAGACTTCTCCAGCAGAGGCTGCATCTGGTGGCCAGGCCGCTCAATGCAGAAGTCGACACTGTAAAACCTGCCCCACTGGCATCGTTCGGCAGGCACCAAAGAAAGGCAAGGGCAAAGGCCCTGGCAAAGGCCCTCCGCCGGCCAAAGGCGCCGGCAAAGCCAAAGAGGCCGATTTACCAACAAATAAATCACATAGCCGCAGTCTATGTAGTGAAGTGCAGAACACTGCAATATATTTCCATCTGGTACAGTTAAATACAATATGTAAGAAAGCGTAATACCGTGCCAGGCATGGTAGTCACTGCTCTATAGAAAGTATTATTGGCCCAGGCGCGAGCCAGTGGAACGATAATCTTGTGCCTGCGCAGGCATCCTCACCATTGCCGTCGTGGCAAAAGCCCGACATCTCGGCAGAATGGTGCCTTTCGCAGCAGTCAAGCAAAGTCTTGCCGTTGTGCTTTCAGAATCGTGTAAGAAGCTTCCATCTGAACTGCAGGCAGCCCGAGCGCGTGGGTCTCCTATCTCCGAGTGTCAGCGGTACACATTGATGCGAACGGAGTTTGGGGGGAGAAGCCGAAGCAGTGGCTAAGATGGTCAACTGGCAGCCCATTCGTCAGACGAGCCGAATTCAGGGCTCCGTGCTGTGCTCGGCTGGGGGATGGGACTAACAACTGCTGAAGTCGACTTGTGCAGCCTGTTGTGGTACTGAGCTTGAGAGGGGTTGGCATCACAGACTGATGAAGCTCGTGACGCGTCCCATCAAGGTGTGGCAGCAGGTCCACGACTCTTTGCAGGGCGGTGCTGCAACCTGAGCCTCGCGACTCCAAGTGTGCCACGTGGCGGTCTTGTTCGCGCGGTTTTCAGGCCGCCCAACTCCCGGAAGACCTGCTGGGGCGCTTCATGCGCAAGGCATCTGAGGCGCGGGGAACCCGCACTGCAAGCACCATCGGCCCGTGTCTCACTTGGAATTGTGCTTTGCATTTCAGGTGCCGAAGAAGAGCCTTGAGCAGAGCCCTGGACTTTTTGAGTCCCTTAGGCCGAGATTCAGTTTGCTCTGAGATCAGGAAGAAGTCTGCCGGAACCAAAAGGCTGCTTCCCTCCAAGCAAGGTTTAGTCAAGAGCTCAGCTTTGTGCCGAGACTGGTAAAGAGGAATTGCACAGTTTAGAACTTTCGAGGTTGCTGACATCCACCATGCCCTCTTGACGAGGAAGGCCGGAGCAACGGATCTTGTGGAGAGAGTTTTCCACTAGCACGACATGTCAAGAAGCCACCACGTGCTCCAGTGACAGGGCATTCGAAATGTCCGTGACCTCAAGTGGATCATTGGGCCGATGGATGGCGAAGCGGAAACGCAGGCCATGCAATCCGGGCTGTGCGGAAGACAGCGTCGAACGAGAACTAATTATGGGTAAATCAGCAGATTGCCCAGGAGCTTTGTCCAGGTACACAGGGCATGCATGCTAGAAGATGTTGCAGGGGCAACGGCTTAGCACAATCGAAGCAGGTCACGCATTCCCTTGCAAGCGCTCAACACCCCTGCGCAGGAGGACGATGTGGAGGATGCTCTATCGGAGGACAGGTGTGCAGCTGCTTGTGGCCCCTATCCGCAGCCACGATATCCGGGGCTTTCCGTCTTTCTGATTCTGGATGCGTGCAGCTTATCGTCACTAGCACAAGACTTTCGGTAGACTGTCACAACCAGACAGGCGGACGGCCGGGCACTCTCTTTCTTAAGCTTCCAGCAAGCCTACACTGCCTACACCCTTTTAGAGTATATCGTAAATTTTACTGCTGCTGTTATGGAAAGTTTCTATACTATAAGATGGTTTTTACCGAACAGTATATAAGATAACGGTCCTCAGCCTTGCTATCTTCAACTTTGTGCAGACGTCGTCTCTTGGAGCCATGGTGGCTTCGAAGCCTTCGGGGCGACTCAGGAGACTGGCATTGCTAGTAGGGCTCGGTTTGCTCGGCTCGCTGCCACTCAGCGATGTCAGAAATGTGCCACGGCACAGTGGCACCATCGCATCTTGCTTGGAACAGTCTTCAGCTGTTTGCCGGCAGCCCTTGAAGACGTCGATTTCGGTTATGAGTGTCAAATTTGTTGACAAGAGGTATACTTATGACAAGTTATCAAGTATTGCTTGACAGCATATGTTCTCCGCTTATTCAAGTCATCAAGTTGGGGGTTTTACCTAAACCCCGAAACCCCAAAAACATGATCATGAGAATTTGTCATGCTTCCAAGGGCCATTCAGTGTGATGACAAGGTAGTTGCCAGGTCCGCCCGGTGGCTGGAGTAGATGTTTGCTACCGGTGTCCACCGTTGCGCTGAAGCCTACTCCTGAGCTAAGGCAAAGGGTTGCTGGTAGGTCCCGGCTGGGGGCTTGGTAGATTGTGGCACCGCTCCGTACACAATTAGGGACAGACGAAAGCTGTCAGCCTGGTGCTGCTTGCCGGCCTCGGCAAGTTCTTACAGTGGAAACCTTAAGCCCGGAGGGAGCTCTTCACGGCGCCGGGCTTGCCGGAGAGCTAAGGCCTTTGTCTCTGGCCGCCTGGGAAGCTGCGCGAGCCCAAAGTTGCTTTCGCCAGCTCGTCCTCGGACTGCCTGCCACACCTCTGCGGAGTCTCCAAAGCAGATTCTCGTCTAAGCTTGGAGCTTTTGGAGTCTTTGGCTGAGACTTCGGCTTTGTAGGGTCTTCAAGCGAAGCTTTGGCAATGGCCCTGATAAGCAAGCTTCATTCTTGCCGCAGGAGCGCAGATTCAAAGGGCCAGGGGCGTGTCAAAGTCACACCTCTCTGGGTACTCAAAATCACTCAAATGCTTCTCTTTGGCGCAAATGTATGCTTGACTCGATTCATCACCGTCTATTACCACGACCTGGGCTTAAGCCGCAAGGTGATGGGCTTGCTGTTGGTGATGGTTCCAATGATGGCCTTTGTCGGAGGATTCTTTTGGTCTTCGATCGTGGACCGATCGGGTTCCTACCGAAGAATACTCACCTTTACAAGCTCGCTCGGCATAGCAACAGTCTTTTCCTACATGCTACCGGCAGTCGGCCGAAGCCTTCCCCTACTGGTGCTGGTCACGCTGCTGCAAGGATTCGTGACGGCCCCGGCCGGTCCCATTGTGGATGGTCTGTGCCTGAAGGTGTTGGCCCAGAGGCGCTATGGTAAAGGAATTAACAAAACGCCCAAAGACGTGTCCATGGCTTGTCCATGTAAAAACCGGTTTCCGGGCAACCCTGGAGGTCGGAAGAAGGATCCTCGGAGGCCTACGGAGATCAACGACTCTGGAGTGCTGTCGGCTGGGGGGCTATGGCCTTGATTGCCGGAAAGCTGATCGACATTTTCGGAACCAATGCGATCTTCCTCTCTTACGGCATCTTGGTCGGCCTGAACGTCCTCGTGGTGCAGCTTTTCGTCCAGGATATGCCTGCGGGAGTGGGAGGGCATCAAGGCAGCAGCGGAACCAAGATGTCCACGCGTGAGTGGCTTGCGGACCTTGCCAGATTCGAGCCCATCTGGATGTTGATCAACTTGCTCGTGTATGGTCTCCTGACATCTTTGGTGGAGAACTACTTGAATGCTACTCGATTGGGTAAGGTCCAAGCAACAGCACATGCGTCACAAGGACATCGCTGTAGGCGTCCAGCAGGTTTGCTTATTGCTTGCTTGTGGTGATGGCTTTGACGTGTTCAGCTGCTCACTTGCTAAGGTTTTCCTTGTGCAGGATTTCGACAACGTTCCAAGAGTGATCCTCGGGGCAGCCACTGCTGCGGCGTGCTCGTATTGGTTCAGGGTGTCGGGTGTTGGTACGGTTGATACATGTTGGTGTCATGGCTCTCACTCAGCCTCAGAGATTGGAAAAGGTCATGTGCTCCTTTGAGATACCGGTGTTCAAGTACATTGGTGACCTTTGGAGCAAGCGGGGCTACAGCTTGGTCTCGGTGCTTTGGGCGTCAGAGTTTGCCGTGGCCTCGGTTATTGTACACGAGGTGCTCGTAGGCCCCCTGAGTCTCAAGGCTCAAGGCTTAGGCATACGCCCCCGGTCCTGTCGGATGCCCTCCCCGACATGAACACAGGAATCATTTCAACAGAGCAGTTGTTTGTGTAGTACTTAGATGATAGTTTGACTTCGAAGTTGCTTCGCAGCTCGTTGATTCTCAGCACTAGCATTCCGACCAACATGAACCTGCTTTGCCCGGAGTGCGTGAGAGCCGAAACGTGCAGAAACCCTAAGCGTGCTTCCTGGAAGGTCATGGTGCTGCGCTGCCTGCTGTACGCAAGCCTACCACGAAGCCGGCCGCTAGTACCAATGGCACGGGCATGTTCAAACTAGACTGTAGCTGTTTCCGGAGCCTTCATAAGAAAGGCCCTAGCAGTATCATAAGAATCTCTGCGAGGCAGGTCTGTGGAATTCTGCGCGATTGTTCCTTGGATGTGCAAAATCAGCTCTCGTCACTGAGGCCGTGGCTGGTTCTTTTGGTAGAACCCTTGCATGGTCTCACGTTTGCGGGTGTTTGGACCGCAACGGTGGAATATGCGCGTCGTCTGGCCCGGACCGGCACAGAGACCAAGATGCAAGCACTTATTAGCGGCGCCTGGCCTCAGCAGCGTCGTAGTCGTAATCTAGCACCGGCTCAGTTGCACTGATACCGCTCTTCGTGGCACCGCGAGCCCTTCAGACCTAAACTTGTTTAAAAAGCTCACTTCAGGTGTCTACTTCAATGTCGCTTTCGCTATTGGATCTCTGATTTGGGGCTTCATCTCTCAGCTGCCTCCTGCTGGCCTCGGCTTCCGGCGCTCCTTTCTCTTGGCTGCCCGGCCGAGGTTCGCATCTAGTGAATGTACGTCATATCTATGCATATGTTTACATGCATGCATGTGTGGGGGCATAGGGCATGTGTATGTGTATTTACATACTCGCAGACACATGCACACACACTGCCAGGTGTATGTCTATGTATAGTATAGAAGCAGAGACACTAACGCAATCATCCTGGCAATGAACCCATGCCAAGTGTTGCAAAGCTCAGGATGCAGCCGTGGGATCTGTTTGGCTGATCCTGTGGGCGGCAGTGTACAGACTTGTCACCTCGCGGAAGTAGCTTTGGAATGCCAAGCAGGCATGACCAGGATTGCCCAAAGTGGCAATAGCTCTAGCATGCATCAAGGCTGCTTCCATGCACTCGAGAGCATAAAGCAGTCTGCAAGAAAGCATCTCAAAATGGCAACGTGCGACGACACTGAGATGCAAGGGCAGGTGGCCGTGAAGCCGGATGCACAATGAGCAGGTGCCCGTAATATGGATAGAAGGCACAGTTGAGACGTTGTCGCGGCACACAGTGGGCAGGAACTGCTTGAAGCCTTGCTGGGCCTTTTGGGGGCTGCAGTTGGAGAGGACTGGCCATGACTGTCATAAGAGAGAGAACTTGGGTGTTTGCAGACACGGCATTTGGAGCAGAGGAGCGCTGTCTGACTGCGGCTGGTCAGTCCCTGAAGGCGCGAGAGCACGGAAGAAGCCAAAATGAGCGAAACCATGAAACGTCGGTCCTAGTTTCGCCTGACAGGATGGTGTGCAGTCGGAGATATTTCTCCGCCAGATCCTACAAAGTGTCCCACTGCAGGAGTTGCAGTGTCGTGTACAGCTCCATGGCTCAAGCATCTTCACAAGCAGCCCAGACAGGCATGGGGATTTCTTAAACTTGGGGGGCAGAGGTCTATGTCAGTGTCCTGGTTTTCTAGCCGAGAGACCTGGGCTGCCCATGACTCTCATAAGCTTCTTTGGCCAAAACTGGCTGAGAGGCTATGCTTGGACATTGCCCGCTTCCCGCTTAAGGCGGCTGATTTAGAGAGTGGGCTCCCGCCTCAGCTGGTATCTGTAGCACTGTCCGTCTTTGAGGTTATCCTACTTGGGAACTGGGAAGCTCGCCTAGGCTAGATTTGGCGCTGTCGGCAGCCTGGAGCATCCTCGATTCTCGAGCTGTTCCCATCCTCCTGGAAGGAATTCTTCTCCTAGGCCGTGATTTCCGAAGTTGACTAGAGTTTTATTCCATGCTCTCGCAACGGAAGGCAACTCTGTCAATGCTTCGTCCAAGAACTTGGGTGGAGCCGTGGGGGTAACGTTGGACTCCTTGACCAAGTTGGCCCACACCCGGTGCTTACCAGCCAAGCAGGCAGGCAGCATGTCCAAACTCCATGAGCAACTCTCACAGCTGGCGATGCCTGCCTGACGTATCATACAAAGAAAATCACATGTTCTCAGCCCTGGCAGGCGGGAAACAAGAGCAAGAAGGCTTCTGCCAGCGTCATGGCTGCAGGATTCGGGCATTTACGCTTAGTGCTGCACTTAGACATGACTGCAGCAACTCTAACACCGAGAAACCTCGACTGTAATCAATACTGTGGCGCAACCGGAAAAACTGATTTACCAAACGACGATCTGGACGGTGTTCGCATCGACATCGATACACTGATCTGGCACTCACGGCATGTCTTTGAGGTTTTCGAAGCCCCCTCCTCCCAGCACATGTGTACACACACATATATATATATATATGCATATATATATATATATATATATATATATATATATGCTCCGATGTATAAATGCTACTGAGGGTACGAGGAAGTGTGCTGTGCTCGATTCTCTGCACTGCTGTACTTGTACATGGTCGAGTTACTCTGGATCTTACGGTAAGCGGACTCTCCAACATACCCTGCCTGGACTGGATGCTCACAATCAGATCTGCTGCTCATGTCGGTGAGGAGTGGGGGGAGACACTTCAGATGTCTAGGCAGCGTGCTGATTTCGGTGCAGAGCCTGGCTCGAGACTATCTGGATTCTTGCCGTAGCGATCTTGCTGGTGATGGGGAGCCTCTTCGTGTTTGCTGTGCTCTCTGCCGTTGCCGCAGCTCATGCTGAGCTCTGCTCCAGCCGAACGACAGCAGCAGATGTGGCCCGTGATGTAAACCTCTCCGGCAAGGTCGCTGTCATCACCGGCGGTGATAGCGAGTTGGGCATGCCTGTTGTCACTGCCTTCGCAGAACAGGGGGCAACCGTCATCATTGCCAGCCATAACTTGAGCAAGTGCACCGCACTCGCAGCGAAAGTGTCGCGTGAAACAGGCGCCAACGTGACTGGAATGCTTCTTGACCTGTCATCATTTGCTTCAGTGCGCTCCTTTGCCGCGCTATTCCTTTCTACCTTCTCTCAACTGCATATATTGGTGAACAACGCTGGGATGGCAGGCAACCCTACAAAAGCTACGGTGGATGGGTTCCAGATGCTCTTCCAAGTGAACTATCTGAGCCATTTTCTGCTCACGGAGTTGCTTTTGCCCGCTTTGCGACTTGCTGGTACGAGCGATCGCCCAGCACGAGTTGTGCACGTTTCAAGCACAGAGCACCGCATCGCCTGTGAGGCCGCTGGTTGGGCCGAGGGCTGCCTGGCAGACTTCAGGTACTTGCCACCTCCACCGGTCGTGCCGACGCGGAATGTAACCATTCATTACAAGGATGGCCGGGAGGTTCGACCGCTTGAGCTCTACGGCTTCTCGAAGTTCCTTCTTATGGAGCACGCAAGGGAGCTCTCCCGACGGGAGGCTCCGACCAATCTGCAAATTTTCTCCCTCACTCCGGGTTGGGTTAATACATCCCTGACGAGATCTATCAAGATGGACAGCCCTGTGGCCAAGAGAAAGTGTCGAATGCAGGCTGGATACCCATGTCCTTTCACACCCGAAGAAGGAGCTGCAATTACTACGGCCTGTGCTCTCAGGGCGACGGATTCTGGTGCCTACTACTCGCGGATCAATTCCTGCGAGCCGGATAGCATCGTGACTCACGGTTTCAAGCCTGACATGGGCCCGCTGCTATACGAACGCTCAAGGGCTTGGGCAAACGTTCAGCTGAACTCCTTGATAGTTTGAGCTCCAACTGTCAGGCTGTCGGCAGACTAGGTTAACTCGACCTCAGATGCCCTGGCTGCTACTGTCCCTATTTTTCAAAAAGTTGGAGGTCTACTCAGACGACCCCGGACAAGCTTGGAGTGTATAGCGGGCCGGCGCGACGGATTTGCGTCTCGCACAGCCTGAGGCTCAAAAGCCATGTTAAGAAACTGTCGTGATGCTTGATCACAGGCAGAGAAAGATGCGCAAGAGATTCAGCAACACAGCTCTGATTTCGCCCTTCGACTTCCGCCCATACTTTCTGAAACTGGCGAAGACAGCACGCAACTAGTATCGGATGTTGCGGATGCATGTCATAATGTGCGGATGCTTTAGCGTGTTTTAGATACTCATGCTAGCGCGAGAAGATGTCCTGATAGGGCAAACCCTGCCCGGGGAGATCGTGCCACGATTTCGAAGTCCATGGATCAAGATCTTTTCAGTGCTTGGTGCAGCTCATGAACGCAGACCAAGCACCTGAAACCAACAGATAAATCTTGTCAGAACATATGTTGGATGACAGACCAACACCTGCAACCAACAGATAAATCTTGTCAAGACATCTGTTGGATGACGGGGTCCACGGCCCTAGGACTACTGTTGCCCGCTTCTTGTTGTTTGCTTCCGAGTTCTCGCACAAGCCAGTGGACCGCACTCCGTTCGAGATCATCTTTGTTGCAACTGGGCATCATGCCAGCCTGAACTTGCCAAGGGGCAGAAAGCGCGCTTGAAGTGCTTGCCTGCCACCTGGACGAGGCATGGTGATGAACCTTTCTTGCCAGTTAAAGCTTGACCACCTGTTGATTTAGGGGACAATACCTGTCATCGCTGCGTGCCCATGATGCACACCCCTGGCCATACACAGTAATTGCATACATTGACCAGACCCGTTTCCCAGCAATGGACACGGAAGAAGCCCATCCGTACTCACAACAGAGCTACCGAAGTCATGACCAGGCAAACGAAGGTTTCATGAAGAACTTGGCTTCAGACTTGGACGCTTGTGGAGGGCTTACTTGACAAGTTTCATCATGCACAGGTCAGACTTGCAAGGGCTGAGTAGTATCGAGTATCGAGGTCATGCAGCCAAAGACTTTGACCGCACCCTAATGGACGGGTTGGTGCAGGCCAGATGTGAGCAAAAGTGAGCGTCTGAAAGCGATGTGGGCCGGTGGACTCGAAAGGAGTTGGCCACCCAGACCAAGCAGATGAAGCAGCCACTGGTCTTAAACCCATATAGCAAATGAGTGTCGCAGTTTTCGCAGTGATGCGCCTCATCGATGCCACCAGGAGTCTCCAGGCAGATACCACCTCGGCGCAGGTGGATGCTGGGCATTGAGGGACCCCTGAAACACCCCTGAAACGCTAAATCCTGCGCCTGGAGGCCGCTGCAACGAGCCATGCCAGGCGAGGGAGACCTTCAGAAAGGTAAGCTACTGTAGACTTTATTACCTCTTGCTGGGAGTGCTCGAGGCTCGGCACTTTCCTCGAAGTTGCGGATCCAAAGGTTTCGCATTTGCAGCCGCTTGGCCTACCTTGGAGATCTTTTCACGGGTCGGGTCGGGGCATCACCAAACACTTTTCTACCGCCTCTGGCTTCGCACACGTGGCCCAAGCTTTCTGCGTTCTGCTGCCTTTCAGAGCCTCATGGCGGAAGGTGATGCTTCTCGTGCCTGCTTGATTCTTGTTTGTGGTTTACCTGGATCTGGAAAGACTTCCTTCTCCCGAGCGCTGGTCGTGCAAGGAGGCCTTGGTGCAAAGTGGGTTCACTTCTGTTACGATGAGGTCGAGCAGCAAATGCGGTCTGAGCAGAGCAAGTTTGACCCCGAGGCGTGGCAGCAGGCGAGGGCCAAGGTGGCCTTGGATGTTCGGTCCATGCTGGAAGCCTGTTCTGCTTCGGAAGAAAGGATTGTGATTGTCCTGGATGACAACATGTATTATCGGAGCATGAGAAAGCGATGGTACCACCTGTGCCGCGAGGCTTCTTGTGCATACCACCAGCTTTTTCTTCAAGCCCCGGTCGATCTCTGCTTAGAGAGGAATAAGCTCCGGAAGCCTGTCGCCCAAGTACCCGACTTTTCCATTCAGCACATGGCCGAAGTCTTCGAGTGGCCTCCAGAAGCCGGTGGAACCTGGGAAGCTCAGGGCATCAGCACTTTCATCGATGCCAGCTCCTTCTCATCGGAAGAACAGGTCGCGAGCTGCCTGAAGACCTGGCAGAGTCGCCCAGACTTCTGGAGGCCTGTGCCGGAACTGCCGGAAGCTGTGGAGGAGACGCAGAGCGACAGCCATCACTGCGACGTGGCTTTGCGCAAGATTGTCTCTCGAGCTTTGGCAGACGTGCCCAAGGAGCACAGCCAACTAAAGTCGACCCTGGCCAAGCAATGGGGAGCCAAGAAGGCCGAAATATCTAAGAAAGTCGCTGCGATCAAGGACCAAGGACCGATTGTCACCACATGCCTGGGCCAAGATGTGTTTGCGCAACAGATCGAAGTTGAACGATGCCGGTCTCAGACCTTGACCCTGCAGGATCTTCAGCCGACCTGATACAGGAGGCAGAAGCGACCTTTCTGCAGTCGTGCATCTCAGATCTGCAAGATGCGCTTCGCAACGGTCAAAGCCAGACGTGATTTTTTGCTAGATGGTGGCATCAGGAAGAGATGTGCGAGTGCATCCTCGCAGTGAACCAGGGGTGACTTCAACAACGTCCAACTGCTCCCCGGACAGCGGCGTCCAGAGTTGCCGCAACAGGACTGGACCCAGTGGAAGACGATGGGAAACCTCGCCACTCCAACTCTTGTCGGCCCGAAATCAACACGAAAATCAAGAGTTCTGCCGTTTCAGAAACTTGACTGGGTTTTTCGTACATCAGTATACACCCATAGCTGTGGGTGTATTCTGGACTGTAACTGTTCGGGTGATTGATGGTGGTTGTGTAGGACCGTAGGACCCGAGCGCCTAAACCTTAACCCCACACTTTACTTGTAACTCCAAGTTTCTAGGCTTGCCCGGGTGCGAGTGTCGAAGTCCGGAGCATGAGCGCCGAAACCCGAAAAGTGCTTCTATTTGCCGCCCCCCCCACCCCCCCACCCCCCCATCGCTTTCACATTGTTCATTGCCAACCTTGGACGGAAAACCCGAGAAGCCCACCGCAGCCTCTACATAGCTCGAAACATGCTAAGGGATCTGTTGGAGGAGGTCGACGAGGAGTGGGGAGATTTCTATTAGCGAGTGCTGCGTCCTACTACATTCTACTACACCAATGCTGTATTGTATCATGTTGAGTTTTACCTTATCTTCTTTGGAAGCCTGGAAGGCCACGGAAAGCCTGCGCCAGTGGTTTGCCGAGCCTTCAACTAGCTCGCTGCACGACATGCTCAAGGTACTTAGTGCGCTCAGGCCGAAGAAGGGAGTGGAGCTGGGCCATGTTATGTACATGTATGCATATGTATATATTTGTAATTATATGTACATATGTGTGTATATACATATATATATATATATATGTCTCTCTCTCTCTCTCTCTACCTCCCTCTGTCTGCTGTCTGTCTGTCTGTCTGTCTACCATCCATCGATCTACCTATCTAGCTATGTATGTATGCATGTATACAAATGTATGTATCTATACAATGTATAATATCTATAGCTGAAGCAATGACTAGTGACATCTTGTGACCAGCAATCCTGCAGCGGTTTGGCAGGGACATGCTGCCTGTGGCAAAGCCAACTGCTGCAGTGCGGGGCTCAGGGACACACAGGCTCGAGAAGAAGCGTGTTAGTAGGCTGCAAACGGCAGCGCATGGTGGAGACGCCGAAGAGTAGCTCCTTCGTAAGCGCTGGACCGAGGATGCGGCCAACAGGTCACGCCTGTACCAGAATAGCGAGACAAGAAAGCGAAGGCTCAGTGTGCGTTCGTGAAAGACTGCAGGAAACATAATGCTCCTGTAAGAACCCTGTAACGGCCTTCTAACCCTAAGCCATCTAAGCCCTAAACCTGAAGTGAGTTCCCTGCGGTGCAACTTGGGTCCGCAGTTCTTTCCCAACATACCGTGGAATGCGGACTTCGGCCTTGCTAGGTAGGAGGAAAACCACCTTCAGCCCTACAACAACTTTTGCGCTCGTGCTGTGGCGTGTAGCAGAAACATTTAGAACATAGAGAAGCCTGGAAGGCTCCAAGAGAAGGCTGAGAAAGCTACGGAGAAGAAAGCTGCGGTCAGCCTGCACGTTCCAGAGACATCGCCAATCTCCAGAGATGAAGATCTGGCTATCGAGGCGACACCTGAGATAGTGGCACCTCGACATGACCCAGAATGTGGATGTCTTGTGCGGCCGTGTGCCTCTAATGACTGTATTGCTCGTTCTTCTTGAAGCTAAGGCAGCTGAGACACAGAGCAATGCAACAGTCTCCGAAGCATCTGAGCCTGAGGAAGCAAAGGCTGGGCAGTAGAATCAGAACGGTTGGCTTTTGGCGGATCGTAGTCCGAACTCAGCTTTCCTAGCGTTCGGCCGGCTGTACGGAGTTCAGTGGGCGTGCTCGTGCACGATCGGGTGACATGAAGTGGGCGACCGGTCTTCCAGGCACAAGCTGCGGAGCGCAGTGCTGGAGCTTCAGTGTACGCCCCCCTTGAGTTTGCAAAGCATGTTCATATATTTTTTTGTCAAGGAGCTGACCTCAAAACTGATCAAAGAAACGCCTCTGCCGCGTCAGGACAGCTACAGTCTCGGAGGCTGCTCCCTCTTCCGTGCTCGCGCAGATCCTCTCATTCCGCCAGGGCACCGTTTGGATTACTTGGCTCTTCGACTGGCCCCTTGGACAGCCTTGCAAGCCCTAAACGTCAACCTCTTCCGTACTAAAATCGCTACAAAAGCTGCTATGCCATTATGCTATGGTAGGTAGCCCTTGTAGCAACCCTAGAACGGCGGTCCATGGGCCTCCATGCACATGGGTGCCAGTGAGGCCTGGCAGCGTTTCTATGGAGGGCAATCGGAAGTTTTTCGAGATCCTGCAGTTCAACGCTTCTGAAGACACGCTGGATGTGAGCCTAGCATGCACTATTTCTACTCAGGATCCAATATTGTCAGGCAAACAGGCACGCTCAAGCGTCGGTGCGCAGTCGGCATTGCCAGCTGAGGAAGCCAGAACAGGCGTTGCAAAGGTGGCTTGGAAGAATTGAACTTTCAGCACCGGCTTGGCCACCTCTGCCAAGAGATGCCAACCGAAAAAGTGTTGAATCACTCTGAACCCTCCCACAGTCGACGTTGGGGGGATTTCCGCGATGTTTTGCAAGTCAAGGCCAGGCAATGCCGAGTTCCACTAGCAATTTGAGCTAATTAATAACTAGTCATGGCAGCCCACTGCTATGAGAGCATTTCGAACCTTTTCTCAGGCCACATGTAAAGACATTATATGTAGATCTAGACAAATTGTATGTATGCAGATAAAAGATGCACAGCTGGGTATGTGATTTGGGAAACACGTCGAAACTGTCAAACCAAGCAGACGACACGGCTCCGATCAGGGTCAGAGCCACCTCGAAAAGGATTCGAAAGCATCTCAGAAAACATGGTCTGGTCTAGACTCCTCCAGCAATGTAAGTAGTAATGCTAATATTCATATTAATACTCATGTTTCATGCCGGCTTTCGTGCTACTCGCTCCTGCAGAGGTGGAGATGCCAAAGTCCGCCCTTCAAGTTCGACGTGGCGCTGGGTTGCCGCAGCCTCATCAAATCTCATCAAGCAGCTGTGCGTTGCGAAAGAAAGTGGGAAAGAGCACAGGCCACCACACCTTCGCCGTGCGTGCCATGCTCCTGCCGTCGCTAGATCACAGCCAGAGCCCGGAAGCTGGTGCTCTTTGGGTTTCGGCCATGTCCTCCTTGGTGAAATCCTCAGATGTGCTCGCGGACTAGATCACCAAGAACAGTCCAAAAGCCTGGGTTTGAGTCCAGCGTGAAACCACGGGGGCTCAGGTCACCGTGGACTTGCGGTACTACTCAAACCGTCCCCAACGAGCATTGCCATCTGCTAACCAGGGCGGAGCACATGCTGCTGCCCTTGCGCTTCCTGCACCGCCCGTCGTATCGGAGAAGACTGAGACCGAGACACCTTCCCCTTGCCCTGGCCCCGGTTTCGGCTCGGCAGTGACCACGGCTCTCTCGAAGTCTCTGCCAACCTCTGTCAGTGTTTAAGTCTTGCAGGTCGCGGTCGCGTCGCCTCCAGCATCGGGGATTTCCTACAATCGCTGCAGGCCACTGCTGAAGGAAGCACGGTACCATACAGATTCTCAAGAATTAGCACGATCGGAATGCTTGCGGCCATGTGCAGGCGAGTGGAGGAGGCCAGACACGGCCGAAAGTCGCGCAAGATACCCTCACTGCAGAACGAGCCAGCTATGGTGTTTCCATATGTCGGACAGATCATCCGGGCTGCCAAGCTGTTCTCCCCTGCCAACAAGTACTACGCAGACATGACATGACACGACATGATTGTTTGCATGCTTACATGCACCATTTAGACGGATGCCTTTGCTCGTGTCGTGCTGAAACGAGCTACCGGGACTCTCGGCACTACGGGTGTTCACAACCCTTCAGCCGTTCTCGGAGTTCGGCAGTCTGTCAAAAGGGCTTGCGAAACACTGTGCAAGCCGTTTCCCTTGTGCCCTGCTGCAGTAGAAGTGCTTGCTATGTATATATGCATACTGTGCATGTATATAAATATATATACCTATATATATATATATATATATATATATATATATATATATATATATATATATATTTACATCTATTTATTTATTTATTTATTATTTTTCTTGTTAGCAAGGTAGGCGGGTAGATAGTCAGATGTGTTTGTGTAGGTCTATCCATACATACACAAACACATACATATCTATATGTGCATATATACTTAGATATTGTCTGGAGATGAAAGTATAGACATACAGACGTAACATGCATGCATGCATGTGATACATGTGTGGCAGGTGGCCGGGAGGGTGCGCGAAAGTGCATGTATTCATGTGTGCTTACATCTGTGTAATTCTGTGTAGATGTACATATCTACGTACATGTCCGCAGACACATACATACCCATTTACAGATCCGATTATCTGTTTGTCTATCTGTAGATGTACATATGTATATGTGTATTTATGTGTTTATATATATATATGTGAATTTATACATGCATCTAACAAGCACAATTACAATTAGTGTTACTATTATTATGCTTATTATTACTACTGTTATGATTATTCTTATTGTAATTATTAGTTTTGTTGTTGTGTGTTGACATGCATGTGAATCTATGCATGCCTGTACATGTATATGCACACATGTGAATGTGTGTGTGTGTGTATAAACATATATATATATATATATATATATATATATATATACATATATACATATATATATATATATATATAGAATTTTAGCGCTACACCGCCCGCTTCGGCTTGCCGGAGACCAGTTTGTGTAATGTGAAAGAGCAGGGCGGATGCAGAAGTGAGCAGGGGAGGGGAAGGGGGGGAAATGAATGCAAAAAACGGCTGGTTCGAAACTTTCGGGCTGCAGCGAGGAGGATTAAGCGGAGGGTACCTGAGTCAACCCCCGATACTCCTGGGCCTGTGGCCTCGGCGGATATGTGCAACTATTTCTCTATCGTTCACATATCACACCACAGCTTGCCCTGACACGTCTCACCTCGTGGATGATTTGATGTTGCTCTCACACGATGCTGCACGGACGATCCGTAGGTGAGATGATCAATACCGATGACCAGGATCCCCGCCGCGACGGCCCTCTTTTCGCACTGACATCTCCGCGCAGACCGTGCTTCCAGGACAGACAGGCCCGACGAAAAAAACTTGCATTGGCATGCATGATACGTTTAGTTCCTTTGCTTGCGAAGCTCTTGGACGGGAGAGCTCACGACGAGCTGGACAATGATGGCAGGCAGCCCTTCCAACCTTGCTGCACCCACTGCGCCGATTGCCGCTGTCCCGAGCAAGGCATGCAGTGCAAATTGCCTAGGACCTAGGGCCAAAAGCACCCGGCCATTTTGCAGGAAGGCGTTCCGACGAGTACTGGTGAGGCAAACTGGCAGGAGATCAGGTCGCCCTCTATGCAGTCTGCATTGTTCAGTTGAAGGCCTCGCCCGAGTCGCACGCCGCGAAATCCGAAATTCCGGCAGAGAAGGCCGTAAAGATGAAGCACACGAAAAGTCAGCAATGATGTGATGATTTGTTGGCAGTTTCGTGATTCGGAGGCACCGCCTGAAGTTTCGGGCGACTCGTGCGAGAAAGAAACCGAGCAGCTGAGTCTTCCCTTTGATGAGGCCGGAAGACATTCTTGCCGAGCCGACAAATGCATTTCAAGAGAGTTGGCAGGATGCCTTGTCGCCGCAGTCACTTCCATCCCGAGCCAGCGGGGAATCATGGGCAAGCGAAGCGTCACTTTCGGCGCCACGGTCGCACTTCGACCGATCCGAGCAGCAGTCGGGTGGATCAAAGCCTAAGACATGCTGGAAGTGACCATGATGAGTTGCCCCACATTCCGGACTACGGAGCTTAACTAACTAAACAGAACTCCGCCAGGGCATCCCTGTCAGTCGGACGGTTTCAACATGGCTGCAGCCCTGTCTTGCATTTGCTGCATGGAACCTCCGGAAGGACTTCGACTATGCGGACCTCTCCCGTTTAGCACAAGCTTTGCGATTCCCAGTGCCCCAGCAACTTGTCCTTGGGAAGTCGCCACGCTTCTTTTGAGCTGGATCTCACTGCAGATGGTCCTCGCTGCATGCAAGCGGATACAAACGTATTTGAGTAAGCGTTCAGGTCCAGCACAGCTGGCCAGACTCTTCAGACGGCAGCTGGGCAGTGCTCCGTACCTCGTGCCACTTCCCTGGCATGTTAGGTCGTAGTGGCATGAGCATGTGGCAGATCTGGTCAATGAGCCCCAGCATTCACCCACAAGCTGCGCACCTCCTGAGGCGAATTCCAACAGCGAGCAAGTGGAAAGCGTGGAAGAGATACTGAACAGCGTTCGAGAAGAAAGCCTTGACGACATCTCGAAGCAGACGGCTCAAGGCGACCCATATCAAGTTCGTCTTTCGCACACGGTATCTTCAATCCTAAATGCGCGCACCAAATCCCGTGAATCCCATATTCTCCCTCTTCCTCGCTCTCTCCAGCACGGCAGCTCCCTCGCCTGCTGGCTGGGTCTTTTGCCTTGCTCGCAGTTCCGATTGAGTCAACATGAATCTTCCGAAGGGTTGAATCACAGCATTTAGTCACAATTTAGTCCCCCAATACAGCGTGAAATGGGGAGAGGCGTCAGCAGGGAACAAATTGTCAGTCAAGCAATTTCGTTCTCCATACAAGATTCCTTCCATCAGCTTTGGGGCATGCCGGGCGCCTCAGTACGCCTCAGTGTCGCTAAGTGATGCCCTCACGTTTGGAGGCTTCGAGGCTAGATTGCTGTAGTCAGGAGGTGGAGGACAAGCATATTTTAGTCACTGGCTCCAAGGGACCTTACCCGTTCAAGCCAAAGAATCTCCTTCTTCGATTCGGAAAGTCCGATGCGAGATTGATAGCAAGAAGCATTTGCTGCAGTGTGACTAGAACTTGCTCCTTGAGCTTGTACTTCCTTTGTAACGTGCTGGGAATGGGCATTCCAGTATTTAAGAGGGTTCTCGAAATCACCACCACCAAACGAAGCCGATCCTGTGAGCTAGGCCAACCGACGATGTTTTGGAAGACCGCCGTTACTCCGTTGTCGCAATCCGCCTGCTGGAGTTTTCTGCTCGGCCTTCTTTCAGGCGATCTGAAGACATCCAGCAGCTTCAAGGTCCCGCGTGCAGCTCGATCCCAACTCCAGATTCTGCTTGCTTGGCTAACCTTGGCTGCAAGCTGCCAGACGCGGGCGCAGAGCAGAGCTCATGTCTTCGGCCTTTTGTTTGGAAGAGTAAGGCGGTTTCCATCTTCGATCAAGACACGCTGGACAGCATGGCAGAAGTGCTTAGCAACGTGCAGAATATCGACCGCAGCCAGCAAGTCGCAGGCTCCCAGGCCGCTAAGGGTAAAAGCGTGTCCAGATTAAGCCGCAAGCTTTGAGCCACTAGGGGCTGCTTCGCAATGCCGGCGTTGTGAGACTGAGGCTTGCAACCAAGTCTCAGTGGGGAGCTGCTGGACGGAGAAGAGGCTGCCGTGAACTGCCGTGCTTTCCCGTCGCGATCTAGCATTGCACGGTTCCTTCAGCCTAGCTTGGACATGTCAGCCGTGAAGTCCTGCATCCAAGTGACTGACAGCATCCTTTGTGCAGAAGTTTGTTTGCCCAAACGCTTTAGTCCCAATAGTTGCTACATATTTCCATCATTCGGTGCGAAGCACCAAGACACAAGACGACAGGCCCAGGATTTGGCTTCATCTTCCGATCCTTTAGATCGCTCCGAACAAGATCAGCATGACCAGTAATACTGCTGGCCACCACCATGAGCACACTCATCCTGTCACGATGAAGGTTTACCACGCGCACAAGTAAAGCAATGTTGCAACCTGTTGTAAGTGTGCCAAGAGGTCCTGGCTGCAGCACAGCGTGCTTTTCAGAAGCTCCAAGAGAAGCCATGCAGCGCCTGTGGCGGCACCGGACCGACTCGGGTTCTCATGAAAAGAGTGCTTCTAGCTCTTTGGTTCAATGGAGTTCGCTGAGGCCCAGGCTGCATCAGTATAGAAACTCTGACTGGTGACATGGGGCTACGCCATGCGAGGATATGTTGGCCTCTTCGGAGTCGCAGGTCGGAATCCTAGTCACATGTTGGGCGGGGGGGGGGTCTTGCGAGCCAGGATCGCTCATGTGCCTCGTCTCCTTGAGGCTTCGGCATTTTCCAGTCGAAATGCACGAGCTGCGAGACGTCGGCTAAGCCAACCAGCAGCTGATAAAGCGCTGCGTGCCTGCGTGCCAGGGTAGCTCTTGGACTAGCTGGAAACCCTTGCGCAGTAGTAGGTGATAGTAACGCAGATCGCACAACTTACCGCAACATTCCTACGATCCTATACTCTCTTCGTTCTGCATCATCATTGGCCACAAAGGAAACAGTCTGCTCTTTGCCAGAGATACGTCATAGTTACTCGTCGCATCTCTTTGCTTTGCCTCGATGTGCAGTTGCTGTCACAGAGTCATTCCTCCGACAGTTCATGATGCAGCTCAAAATGCACAAGATGACTGCACGCGTCGAAGTTTTGCTGTGCCCTCTAAGACACAGTCTACTTGCGGTTTTTGTTTGGATAGAGCTGGTGTAAAAGTACAAAGAGATGAGACAGCAGGGTGTAGATGAAGCTGTGCATCTGGATATGGCTAGGGCCGACTAGGAGCTCTCTCTCTCTCTCTCTCTTCTCTCTCTCCCTTCCTCATAATGAAAAATAGCGTGAAGTTACGTGAATATGCCGAATATGCACGGTCTGCAGCCGCATATGTTGTACCAGCTTATGGATGACAACTTGGTGAGATGCATGACGTCCCAACAGTGAAGTATCGCGAAGCATAGACAAGCGGTTGGATCGCACCGTGGGCCCGAAGTACCACAAGCCGCAGCACCCTTCTGCCGTTCACATGCTGCTTTCCTGATAGGCGCTGCAGGGCTTCTCCCTGGACTGCATCCAAGCATCTTCGCAAGCTGCCGAGGCCACTGACTGAGCTTAACCTTTGCAATCTGGTTTGTAGCTTTGGAGCCGCACCCCGAGTTTGACGGAGGCCTTCAGAGAGGGTGGCGACATGGCAGGCCTGGCCTCTGCCCTGCGAACGTCCAAGCCCAAGCTTGCGTTGCCGGTAGAGAAGCCCAAGCGGCACGTCTTACGACTGCCGGGTGAGGCCAGGCGTACAGATTCCAGCCGGCAACAGTGAAAGCTGCGCTTTGCGCTAAGGCTCGCGGCCGCGCATTTGCAAAAAAAGCTGCGACCCAAGAAGCGCTTGGTACTGGAGGGGTTTGGGAAGGAGGCTGGTTGCGCCGCATGCTTGCCTGAAGGTCTCCGCCACAAGCAGCTGTGGCGAGAACCCAAGATATGAAGATCCATCATGCGCGAGAGCGACCCATGTGTGTTGTAGAGCGTTTGCTGAAGCATGTGTAATAGGCTGCGAAAGAGTGGTGCCCTCAGCCTCAATGCCACTTGATTCAAGAACGTCAGCACTGCAAAACGCAAACCCTAAGGTCCGTATCTTTGTACAAAGACCTGGGGGACCAAACCGGCGAGGCACATGCAGCACCGAAACTAAAGAAGCATGCATAGACGCGGCTTCTTTCACACTCAGAGTGATGCAAAACTACCCGAGATTGAACTACATGCTGGGATATGCCATACCATGCTCCTAAATTTGATAGATCAATCTTTCCGCAGCGGAATAATGGTATGTTGAACTGTGTTCAAGGCCGTAGCAGATTGGTCTATATTAATACTTGTAGCTTTGCTGTGAGGGTGCTGCGACATTGTGCCTTTGACGGCACCGACCCCGTAATGCGACAGCTGGGACGGTGGCCCATGAACGGCAGTCTCGGGCCACTCCACAGGCTCACAGGGCCTTCAAGCTTGCTTCAGGGGTCCAGAACAATCCCAGCTTCCGTGTTCACGCGATTGCACCCTTGATTCGTCTTGTTCTTCTGAGTGCCCTTGTCGGGCTCGATTGCATCAAAGTATCATGAGACTTGTTGCTCGTATGCTTATGGCTACCGCATCGAACCAGAGTCCGCAGGGGCCCTGCGCACCGGACACGCCGTGCCATAGTTGAACCCCAGCATCATCATCTTCAACTTGTTTGCAATAGCCCATGATATGAGATGATGTTGCATTACGGCTTGCCAGGCCGACTCCTTGTTGCAGCTCGCCGTCGCCCAGCTTGAGGTGGGATCTAACATAACACATTCAGCGATACAGTAAAGCCCACCCACCGCAAATAAGTAATGCATGTCCTACAACGTACCATTCGCAAACATGTCATGCCTCCCCCTTTTGGTAGAAAGCCCCGCCAAGCAAAGGCAGAGCATCCGGAAGACGCCATGCCGACTGCAAAAGCCGCGTTGGCTGCCTCAGCATTCACTGTCAGCGTTGGCTCGCATGTTGCAGTCAGAGCTTTGAGCCAGCAAACGACGAGCTGCGAGCAAAGCCTAGTTTCTACCTCCGCAGTCCGGCTTCCGGTTTCCAGCCTTCTGTTGTCATAGGCACGTGTTACTGTTACTGAAAGCTCGGGGACCTCGATTCTCTTCTGCCCGAGCATTCCGAGGCACGACCTTTGCAAGAAGGTCTCGGACATGCGACGCTGCACACTCGCGCGTCGATCTTAGTAGCCCAAGAGCTGCCAGGATTCGCTGTGCTGACTTGCAAATCCACAGTTTCTCTCCTGCAGGCAAGAGTTGGTCCAGCTTGTCCGGTGGCCCAGTCGACACTGACACTGCTAGTTCATGTTGGAAGTTCATTGCCGAAGGCTCAATCATTTGACAAGCAGTTCAAGAGTGGCCTGTGGGCCCTCGCCTGAGACGAACAGCTGCAAAAGGATTGGCAGCTTTATTCCAACATGCGGACTTCAAGGCTCCTACTGGAAAAGGTCTTGCTGCGAAGATTGCAAGTGGTATCGGAGGCATGTTGTTCTTCCTGCTTTTGTGGCTTTGGCTGATGCTCGTACATCGCAACTCGTCCCCTCGTAAGACTAACTAAAGTCCTCCAGGTGACGAGGTGCGCCTACACAGATGGATCCCTCCGCTTGGCACTTAAATGCCGTGCACTGTGAGCGTTCTTGCACGGCCTTTCCGGTCATGATGTACAGAAAAGAACACTCCATTTTAAGCCTTTGCATCAAAGGCCGAACAGTCCAGAGAACACGGCCAGGGAGGCAGGCCTCGGATGAATCTTTCAGCAGCGGCTTTCCAGATGCAAGCTGCAAGCAAAATCAAGGAGCAGGGGCATAAGGCGATGCAGGACCGAAAGTTCGGCGGG
Organism: Symbiodinium sp. CCMP2592; assembly: GCA_905221615.1. NCBI lineage: Eukaryota > Dinophyceae > Suessiales > Symbiodiniaceae > Symbiodinium > Symbiodinium sp. CCMP2592. The sequence continues at coordinate 536,689 of CAJNDT010005569.1, forward strand.
AGCCCCAGCACATCTCAGCATGCCCAAAGCCTCCGATGATGTTTGCAGCCGTTGCAACGACGTGACGAAGGTGCCAAGTTGCCCTTCCAGAGAAAGTCCGAGCCTTCGAAGCCTTCTTTGGCATTCTGTGGCTGGAATTTGGGCGATGTCTTGTTCCACAGGCCCTTTCCGTGGGTTACGCCAAAGGCACCAAGACCTCGAGAGTTCCGGGTGCGAAGCGGCGTTTGTCCCGTAGCAGGAGAAGGAGAAGCCTGCCGACCCGGAACCTGAGCCGGTCGCCGTTTCGGAGGCCTTTGCCACGTTCCAAAACGGCACCCTTTGCTTCGCTGGACTTCGATGTCAGGCCGAAAAAGCAAAAGTCGCCGGTTTCGACTGGAGTTCAACAATCTCGCAGCCCGCACCTGTAGGAGGCCGGAATGAGACGCTCCTTGTGGAGTCATGTTGGCTTTTGATAGGTTTGGAAGGATACTGGCGCTGCGAGCGATGTGGCGTGCTATTCGAAGACCCTTCCGAGGGAGTTTCGAGCTGAGCTTCCCCGGCTTCAAAAACCTGTTGCTTGATGTTCAGGCACCATGTAGGATTGTGCTGGTAAAGTCCGTATAGTTATTGCAGACAAGACGAGGCTCGCCGGACCAGTTGTACCGAGCATGAGGGACTCTCCTGTATGGTAGGCACGAGCAGATGCAGATGGAAACTTTGAGTGGTTCTGCCGCAGCTGTGGACGCCTTGGTCGTTGTTACTTCATCCACACTCTTGAAGTGTACGGTGGTGGGGCCAAGTCGAGGTTGGCGGGACTGGTCGCGGCCTCGTGTAGCTGCGAAGATCGAGAGGGGAACCGTAGGGGAACTGCTACTTCACCAGGGTGGATGAGCACCTTCGGCGTGCCCGGGCTGCCAAAGAAGCAGGCCAGTAAAGACCTGCTGGCTGAATCAGGCCACGACGGTGCCAGTCTGCACATCCCAGGTGTCAGCACCTCGCAGCATGGTGGCAAAGGCCTTCGCAATGCAGTTTCGACACACAAGAACCGTCCGGCGACCTTTCACGCAGGCGGCGGGAGGGCCCTAAAGGCAAAGCCGACGGAACAACGCCAGCGGATGTCTGAGAACAGCTTCCTTAAAGGAGTTGAGCCGTATCGACTTGCTTCAGCACTTAGGACAGAGACGAAGCCTGCACGGCCCTTGCCAAGCCTGGGCCTGGGAGGTCTAGAGGCTAAAGATAATGATAATGATGGCCACGAACTACAACTAAAACTAATGCCATTGCAATGATAAGCCTATCAAAAAGCCGCGCGAGAGAAGACCTGAAACCCGCACGGACCCCTGCGCATGCGAAAATTCGGTTCATGGAGCTGTCAGCTGGCGATCACGCAGCAGACTTTGCCATGAAATGGCAGATTGCGCGGAAGCACGCGGAAGCTCTGCGGAAGCAATCGGTCCGCGGAAGGTCCCCCGGAAGCTCCACCTTAAGATACGTCACAGATATCCCAAAGGCCATCCCGGCAGGATTGCAGGCTCCAGGTCCTTGTAAGAAGCAAGTCATTATCAGCATCACCACCACGCTCATTGTTATCATGCATTTTGCCATGTCCATATAGTTGTTCACGGGTGTTTGCAAACCTAACCATAGTCAAGCGGTGATGACGAATAGCACATCTGCGTCATCATAATGATGATCATCATCTGCAAAACTTTTCAGGATGATAGGGGACGTGCGCGGAAGGTGTGCGGAAGCTCCGCGGAAGGTTAAACCCTAAAAGTTGATCCCAAGCCCTCAAGAGCTTAAACCGGATCTGGGATTGAAAACCGTTGAAAGCAAAGCCGCTGAAATTCCCTACCTCGAAGGCCTTAGACCCAATCATTGGAAACCGCTGAAATTCATTACCCCCAGGGCTTTAAACAGGAAGTTGGATTGGAAACCGAACGCAAAAGCCAAATTCCGTACCCGGATTGGAAACCCGCCGAATTTCCCCATACCCCCAAGGGCCCAAGGGTTTACAAGCCGAAGCCGAAAGCCACCTAAAGTTAGGCCTCTTCCGATGTGCTTGCTTGTGTCTTCGCGCGCTTTATGTAAGCTTGCGTCCTTTCTTGGTGGTTGAAGTTGTACCCGTGGTTTGCCCAAACAAACAGCCTCCTCAAGACTTGAGCCCCCACTTGCGGAAGCAAACCCCGCAAACTCGCGAAACAACCCTTGCGGGTGGGATCCGCGGAAGCGGTATGCAAATTGAGGCCCGCGGAAGCAAAACCCTCGCGCGCGGAAGGGAAGCATGCGGAAGGGTCCTGCGCAAGGGTTTCCTTGTTTCCATCCACGCAAACACGGATAAAAACCACAGCTCATGTTGAGAGCCGTAAGAACCATCCTAGATGTAGACCTTTATCGACTGCTTGTCAAAGCGCAGCCCTCAATCGCGTTTGCCACCTTCTTTCGAGATCTTTCGAGATAGAGGGGGTCAGGAATCGATCATGTGCATGGGCATGTGATGACTTGAGCGCACAGCTTGCAGATTGCGAATCGAACTGCACGTAGGAATGCGAAGACGAATGATGTGTACGCCGCAACACAGCCAGAAGCGACGACACAGTTCGTAATTTGTAGTCGAGAGGCGTGTACCAAATCTTCTTGCGTGACTTCCATCCTTAAACCCGAAACTCTAAAGTTACGCTAAAGTTTTACGCCCACCTTTGCTAGCATGTCAATGTCAAGGCCGGCAAGAGCTGCAGCAGCTGTCACTCATCGAGCGTCTTGACATCGGAAAGCCCAGTCTTCTTAAGACTAACGTGAGGGTGCTGTTATATGAGGTGGCGAAGATCTGAGTAGGTCCTACAGTTTCGTGTACGGAGTTCATCTAACGGATTCCCGGTATTGGGCGTCACGCTGCTTAGGGTCCATAGGTGCATATTGGGTACTTATTTAGGCTGTGTGGTGTGCATCTTGCTGATACCGTTTCAGGGAGGCCCCGGGCACTTTCGTACGACCAGGGATCGGGTTTGGATGCGTCGTCCTAGTCTGATACAGTGGCCCCGGCATTGGTCGATCGAGGCTCTTGTTGGTAGTTTGCTTTTTGCGGCTATTCTGATGTCCTGTCAAAGATAGGGTGCCTTGCTTGGGCGTCCTTATTTCAAGGCTCTCAGGTTTCACAACCAGGTCCCTTTTAGCACTCCTGCAAGTAAAACTTGTGTGTTGCGTTGTGCCCCCGTTTTACATGTGATAGTACCCTTATAGTAACCCTTATAGGGCCCTTTTAAAGGAACCCATGGTTTGAGACTCCCATCGAGCCAAGGCTCTACAAGCACGCCAGGTCTAGCGGTCTCAACCTCGGTCTCGGCACTTCAAAGCACGGGCAAAAGGGAAGGCTTTGGTTTAGAGGATCTTGGGTTCAGGTTTTAGGAATCGCGGTGATGTGCTTGGGGATTCTGGCCGGGCGAGCACTAATCGAGCCTGTGGAAAAAGGAATCGCGGTGCAGGGAATACCTTCATAGCTCTCACATGCTTTGCAGGAAGCTTGCACCATCTGAGGTGCAGATTTCAAGCTTCTCAGCATTGCTATGGACAGCCTAGAACTCAGAATCAGCAAGCTCAAGGGTCCTGAAGACGCTTTTGCTTGGACATCCTCCGCCTGGTGCCTGGAAGGCGACAATCCGAAGACGGGACTGCTTGAGCTGCTAGCACCGACGTGATTCTTGCGGAAAAATGTCGCCCAGTCTTACCACAGCATTCAAACTGGTTTAGCCTCAATTCTTGGCCCTAGGCTCCTTATGTGGCTGCGACAGATCCGGGTCTCATGAAGGGAACGTAGGGGACATATCTTGTATGGCACGTCAACCAAAGCCTAAACCGGCCTGAGGCTGTGGGCTTTCGGGTTGGAGCAGAATTTAGACCTGTGACATGCTCGTCAAGTGGAGACCGTTTCTCTTCAATGTCGTATTTTTTCCTGAATTGTGTCCAGCTTGTCGGACTTGACAAAACCTAAACTGCCATTTGCTCCAACTTGGAATGTGCGGCTGCTATCCCATGTTTGGGCTTGCGACGGAATTTTCCAGATACTTGTTCTCGCCCTCTTGGTCTACTTCCAACCTGTGTCCAACCCAGTTTTTCTGGAGTGCAGGACTCCAACTGCACCTGTATTTGGCATGTTGTTGATTTGCTCCGTTCGCGCTTTCGTTTGAACTACAGTACGTGTCTTCTCTCCTTCAAACACGGGGAACTGTTTTGGTCGTACTTGCTTGTCCGCACGCTGCTTGCCTATTTGTGTGGGAAGCCACAAGGAGGTGAAACTTGATTGGTTGCCCGGCATTCTTCCGCGCCCACCGAACCAGTTTGGAAATAAGACATTCGGGCATTTCAAGTTGTATTCTCATGGCTGCAGGCACAGACGCTGCAAAGTTCTTGCGGTAGTAGTAAACAGACATGAAAGACATCTCCAAGAACTGCATCGAAAAGTCATTTTGCTCGTTAGCACGCTTACAATCCATTTCGACAAAGACCGACCTTGATCTTATCTCAGTTTGCTCTGTTGCTAGGAAAGCAGTTGCTGCATCCGCCTCTTGTTAATGGATCTTGAGAACGTCGGCCATACCCTCTCCTGGCCGTCACAACCGTCCAGTATCGAGAACAGCGACAGCCCTGCACGCTTCTTGGTCTTTTAACGTTTGGAGGGCAGGAATCCCTGCACTGGAGTCGTAGTCAGAAATGGACGGAATCGGGGTTCGGGGTGTCCCTCCCCTTTGAGATCCGAAGCGGACCTGAGGCTTAGCCAGACTGTACAGCAATCTGGATCCAGCGCTCCCAGGCTGCACAATTCAGCAACTTTTTCGGGAGCCGAAGGTCTACGATCCTGATTACGATGCACAGCGAAGGGGCCAATGCATCGTGAAGTCAGCATACAGGGAATCCACCTATGTTGGCTTGCGGTGCTTGGAACAACCATGAGATAGGCCCGCGTTAGTCTTGCTGATGCCGTTTGATGCATCTCAAGTTCACGCACTGTACAGTGTCACTGCATGTCTCAGTTGGGTAAGCTTGCGAGAACAGGCACTCCATCAAAGAGCTTAGTGGCAAGCTATTGTGATTTGGAAGAGCCACGGAGCATCGGAACTTGTGATTTGCTCCTGAGGCTGGTTCGAGCCGTTCCACTGAGCGCTTGCTTGGCGCGCTGGGGACGCCCTTTCCGGAACGAAGATGAGGGCATGTTCCTCTGTTGCAAATTCGAGCGGAGGGGGGGGTTCTAAAAATTGTTATAGAACTTATAGAACCCTATAAAGAACCTGATTGAATTCATTCCCGCTCCTAAATCTGAGCCCAAAATTGGCTTAAATCTTGGGGACCTGCACCCTCCAATAATTTCTTGTGTGCTTCCTGCAGTGCGACTTGGTCAGCTGGGCGGGTGGGAAAAGTAACCGTACGGATCTGAACTGAGAACGTCAGACCAAGCCACTACAGCTTCGCAAGTGCAGATCAGACAAAGGGTCGACGTTGACACTTAAACTAGCATACATATCGAGGCCCGTGTAGGAATCCTCGCATGCATTGCGGTACACGAGCAACGGAACTGGATGCGTGGATGTTTGTGTGTTGCAGAGTTGGTTCTCTGCCCTTGGGAGCGTTCTTGTGAGATTCGCTGATTGTAGTATAGATGTGGCGTAGTCAGCCACGAAAGTTGAAACATACGCAGACCTGTAATCAAGCATCTCATGACTGTTCGAGTAAATCCTCAAACCACACGTGCCCTAAAACCCGAACGTCCTAAACCCTAAAAGCTCAGGGGACCCAAAGCCATGCCAGCTGGTGTGAGTCTAACAGTCCTACTTCACCGTAGACTTTGTTGTCCCATACTATGCTACACTACACTATGCAAATTCCAAAGACGGTGTGAGCTATACTATACCGCACGAAGAGGCTAGTATCTAGTACTAATACTGGAACTAGTAGTACTTCCATGCTCTTCTACTCTAAGTCTCGACAGGTCCGAAACGCTATGTGCACTCAGGTTCTCCGTCGACACGACGAACGATCAACTCAGCCAAAAGACTGACCAGACCCCCGGCCGCATGCTACACGAAACAGGGATCGTTATAAATGTATATGTATGTATATATATATATATATATATATATATATATATATATGTATAGGTTCAATGTGTGTATGTACATGTGTATATATATATATACACACATATGTATGTATGTATGTATGTATGTATGTATGTATGTATGTATGTATGTGTGTGTGTGTGTGTGCGCTGCTCACTTCCAATTTATGCATGTATGTGCTTAATTATTATGTAAGTATATGTCTCTATCTTGGTTTACCGTAGGTTATATGTGTGTTATAGCATACCATAGTGCAAGGTATACTGTAGTGTACGAAATCTAGAACACATGCTACAGAATATAGACATCACGTAGGTGTCGTTTAACTTTGCAATAGTATGGCATTAAGGTAGAGCCTAACATAGCATAGTATGATACGGCATAGTTTAGTAAAGTATAGTATAGCATAGCAGATTCCAGTTTATTGCTAAGAACACACACAGACACACACACACACACACACACACACGCTGTGTATTTGTCAACTCAGTAGCTCATCCCCGTCGCTTGCTTTGAAGATTGATGGTCCCGGCTGCATGACCGGATCTTGCTGTGTAAAAGGAATGGGCAGTTGAATCAACACTAGTCTGTCGATCACCAGTGCGACGAAGCCTGCAATTGAGAGCCCCCGCTGAGGATCGACAATTTTCTTAGCCACGATTGGGGTACCAGCCGGTTCCTCAAGGCACCAGGACAGGGGTTTCCACAAGCTTTGGAGCATGAACGGATCCTCCCGGTCGAGTTCACCAAAGCCAGTGTATGTATGGTGCAGTGCCGCTAGGCCCCCCCCCCCCCCCCCCCCCACCCCATGCTACGGTATCCGCCCTGCTCCCTGTGGTTCCCTGTGGTGTGGGTTCCCCCCTGCCCCCCCCCCACCCTGTGGTTGCGATCGGCTACGTCCCCTCCATGGTTAGGCGTCCGGTTGCTAAGGCTTTGGACCCTAGGAGGTGATACAGTTCCACTGAACTCAGACCGCCCTGAGCTCCAACGCCAATGATAGTGATGAATTTTATGCTGCTGATGATGATGATGGTGACGAAGATGCTGGTCATGATCCCCATCCGCGCTTTCCCACTCTCCTCCGGTCCCTGTCTCAAGAGTCCCAAGTGAAAATCATTCAAGCACGTGATCAAGCTTACTTTTAACGAACCCAACCGAAACTCGGCTTGGAATGACAACGGTTGATACAGTTTTCGCAAGAACATCAAAAGCATTTCGAATTAGATAAAGTAATGAAAACGCAGTGCCGAATCCCAGAACATAAGAGCAAAGGTACCACCAACAGCCACACTGGAAATGGCACATCAAAATCATTGTGCACAACAGCATCGCCATTCTCATTTGTGTGTTGAAGGGGAGGGGAAGGGGCCTTGTTGTTCCCTGTGTTGTGGGTTATCCTTCCCCACCCCGCCTCTGTCTCCCTTTCTTGTGGTTCCATGTGTTGTGGGTTATCCCTCGCCCCCCCCCTTTGCTAAGGCGAGAGGCCTGGCTTGGGGGAGCCTTGGCGTGGGGGTGGGGGGGGGGAATACAATGGAGGGTAGGGGGGGGGGCCGGCGATGCGGCACCATGTATGTATGTGCTGGCCGATAATTATGAGAACGTTGATGGTGTGAAGCCATATTCCGTTTCAGTTGGGCTAGTTAAGCGAAAAACGGTTGTTCTATTCTTCGCTGTTCACTACGACCGCTTTTATGTCCAAAAGTGCCCTTGAATAGATGGTCTTCAGGTGCTGACCCTACTTTGGATGTTCAACATCAGAGCCGCCACCGTCGCAACCTTTCTTATGAGTTGCATCCTTGGCTTCCTCCGCATCTTTTGCATCCGAGCTGCAAGGTATGGATCATAAATAGATCCCTGGGTCTTCTCAAAGCTTCATATGAATCTCAAGTCCCCAGCTCTCAATAGGTTGCCTGGTTCTTGAGTCCTCGCACAAAGGGAAGGGCACCATGCTGGACCATTGGCGCTCCATCTTGTTCGGCTACGCGACATTCGTGATTGTTCTCTGCTGGTGGCAACGGATCCAATCTCTCTTTGGCTTCAGGCGAGGGCAACAACATGGTGTGCTGTCTTCCTGCTTCGGGTGAATCAGCACTGAAATCTCAATCACGAAGTGAAGGGATTCGGCAGGAAAAACGTTTGCTCGGGGGCTTGCAGGCGCACGGTTTTCCTGGACAAGCTGTGCATTGCCCAGCACGATGCGGACCTGAAGCAGCAGGGAATCCTAGGTGCCCAGATCGTAATCTTGCAATCTTTTCGTTCGCTCAAGGTTGCACCTGACCCGAAACCCTTCTGAGAGCTATGTAGGGACTTGCCCTGCTACATGCGAGCGTGAGCGACGAAAGCCTAACTGATTGCTTCAAAGGAAGAGGCTGATGTGGGTTTTCGGTGCCCAAAGGCTAGGGAGACCGACGGAGACTCCGAACTTGCTGTGCAATGTATCTATATATACATACATATACTTACTTATATAATACGTACATAATCATACATACATGCATGCATGTGTCCCTATATGCACATATGTATAATACTTATGTTACTTATGTATATATACAGATGTATATAGATGTTAGTTTGCCAATATTGTTACGCATAATGTTTGTTTTTGTGGTTTTCGATGTATACATTTTGTATTACGCATCTGCACTTGTACTCACATTTTGTATTACGTATCTACAGTTGTACTTACTTGTTTATTTAGTTATATACATACATATACTTGCCTGCATTATACTATCATGTATGTGTGTATAAACATATATATATATATGTGTGTATATATATATGTGTTAACAAATATATGAGCCGGTTTATGTCATGTTAGTTCGAACAGTGCGTTTCTTGCAGCCGCAACAAGCGCCCCCAAACACAAAAATGCTTTAGCAGAAGCGAAACAAGGATTAGCCGGCTTTCTGGAGAAGTCGAACACGCTCACGATTCTATGGACGCCACGTTGGGCAACCCGCCTTTGGTGCACGTGGCGTGGCTTTGAGGAGCCAATGAAACTCTTCGCAGGTCGTTGGAATTTCGAGTTGCTTCAGGATATGCTCCAGGAGGTTGAGCAGTTTAGCAGAAGGGCATGCTCCTGGGACGAGAGATAGCTTTCGACTGGCGCTGTTACATGTGAACACCAACAGTGCAAACAGAGAAATCTCAAGCCTCGAGTCAAACTCACCCCAGCGCTCTACCTGTTGTCCTGGCAGTTTGATTTGTTGCTGGCTCAGAGAATCTCCATGCTACTACGCTGCCATAGATCGATCCTGCTGATTCTTTGTATCGCGATGTGGGCGGCATATTTGGAAAAGGGAAGCCCAAGCAGTCTGAGCTAGCAGTGCAAGAACCTTGCAACTGTTCCTGAGCGGTGCTTTCCGGAGTAATCCAAGAACGTGTCCGAAAAGGGCGAGTAGCGAGCCTCTATATGTAGAACACTAACTCCTAGGATCCTTCTGGTAAGGACCCCGGACTCCTAAAGTGGGTACCCCACTTCAAAGAAAGCCCTCACAGCTCGAGAGGTACGAGTTGGCAGCCTTCATGCAGCAGTCGAACAAGCCGATCGAGCTCATGCCAGCCATTGGCTCAATATTTGGAAGTTTCCGAAAATGGGTGGTACGTGGGTACCTTATTTGGGGGTCATTAAAATAAGGTTACTACTATTTAGGGTATTATAATCAGGACTTGGTATTAATTTATGCTGAGGGTTTTTATTTTTATGCTGTGCAACTTCCCGTCTCCATTGACCTCCATGTCTCCATCCCATCTTCGATAGGCTTTGTTCTTATGCGCATGGAGTCTCCTTTTATGCTTGAGTTTTCTCCTTTCTATTTTTATGCCCATCTGACCTTTGTTTATGCGGCCCCCTTTCCTTGTTATGCTTGATGGGCCGGCTGGGAGGGTGGGCAGGCGTGGGCCCCATTGCCCCTTTCCATTTTATGCTTGAGACTGGTGTCAGCTTTACGCCAATCTGACTTTTCTATGCGGCCCCCCCGCTCCCCGTTATGCTCCATGGGCCAGATGGAGGGGGGCGAGGGGCTGGGCTCCATTGCCCATTTGGGCGAGCCTGACTTTTTTTATGCTCCCCCCCCGGTTTTTGTGGATTTCCGGGGTTCTGCTTCCACAACGAAAACCTAGGTTTTGCATAGCTATGGCAAATATGGCTGAATTTTCGAAAATACGTTTAGGATGGTTCTTTGCTACCGAAGTTCGCCTTTAAGCTCGGAAACCCTCAGCATAAAAATGATAACAAGTCCTTTAGGGGACACCAAATAATTAGTAGGATCCTTATCATAAGAACCCCCAAAGAAGGTACCCCCAATTTTCGGAAACTCCCATATGTGGAAGCTCGTTCCAATAGCAGGAGACAAGCCCGCCCTGTCGACTTTCCCCTCTTTGGACCCGGCTAAACCCTTTTGCTCGAAAAAAACATGGCCTGCACTGACCTGCACCAACAACCGCCCCCCCCACCCACACCACATCCCCACACCACCCCTCCCGCAGCCCCACCCCACCCCTCCCCCCCCAACCCCCACAGCGCGCAGCGCCAATTTCTCACCACTGCGCGTGTGGGACACCCCACCTCACCTCACCCCACCCCACCCCACCACTCCCCTCCCTCTTGCCCCTGCAAATGGTCGTTCCCCAATAGCTTGATGCAAAACACCAGCAAAACAAGACCCTGCAAATGTTAGTTCCCCAATAGCTTGATGCAAAACACAAGCAAAACAAGACGCTGTGCGAACGGACCTCGATACCCAGTCCTATTCTGTGGTGTCACGATAAGAGCTATGAGTTCTAACATGTACAGCCAAGAGCAAGGGAACGTTTCGGTACCTTGTCTCCAGGTGTTAGCCTGTGGGCAGGCTTCCTGTACCACAGTGCTGCACTATGTTCATTATCCCGCCAACGCAACTTTGGCTCAAGAAACTGATGCCATAAGCTCAATATAGCTTATCGTCTTCTGTGACCTCTTCGAGGAACAAAGCCATCCCGCGCACAGACGACTCATCGCCATTCTGGAAGGAGAAAACAAGGGAGCTCTGAGTCTGCCTGCCTGGGATAAGGGTCTGGAACGTGGAAGTGGAGGTGATAGATTATCGAGTCTGTTGAAGGTGAGCGACAAGGGACAACATCAAGATCAAGTCCCCACGCACGCTGCAAATGGTAATTCCCCAGTAGTTTGATGCAAAACACAAGCAAACCAAGACCCTGCAAATTGTAATTCCCCAATAGCTTGATGCAAAACACAAGCAACACAAGACCCTGCAACTGGGTAATTCCCCAATAGCTTGATGCAAAACACAAGCAAGCCAAGACCCTGCAAATTGTAATTCCCTAATAGCTGGATGCAAAACACAAGCAAAACGAGCGAGCCAGCTTGGGAAAGCAAACCTGGGCGCTGCAGACTTAGGGAAAAAACCCTCCGCCTCGAAACCTCGGCCGCAAGAGCTCAGGGTCTCGGCCGCTACGGGTGTTGCTGTTACTACTCCTAAGCGACGACGACGACACTGCTGCTGCTACCCTAACCCCTAAACGATGACGATGACACTGCTGCCGCTGCTGCTGCTTACGATACTACTACCTAACGAGCTAGGTTTGTGAAAGGAAAGGCTAGGCAGCCCCCCCCTCCCCCAGGGAGCATAAAAAGAAGCTTAGGTCAGCATAAAGGAAGGAGTCACAGCATAAAGAAGACCCCGGTCAAGCATAAGAAAAAGCAGGTGTAGCATAAAAAACACAACCGGCCACGGGTCCAGCATAAGAAAAAGCGGGGTATAGCATATGAAAAAATTCGGTGTCCCTATAATAGGGTCCCCTATTTTCAGAAACCCACATTGTTTTGCTAGAATATGGTACCATGATCCTCCGCTCCACATATGGAGCCGTTCACCTACACGTCAAACCCCATACATTGCACGAGGGCTGCTTAGTGCCCTTTAGCCATCTTCCTGCACAACTTCTCAAGCCAGCATTTCGTCGTACATTTTCACATGCACAGGCGTGGGTGTGATTGGGTTATGGCTTTTTGTGTGACTCTAGTAGTTGACTGTCGAAGAAAGGTGAGGATGGCCGGCATTCTGCTGATGCAGTAGCTTGGATTATTTGGAATTTCGTGTCCAAAGCTTTTAGGCGCTGGCCAAAAACCATGCCTTCAGCCTTCAGCGCACCTGCCCTTGCCGAGCTGGCCTGGAAGACGGACGAAAAGAGCATGGTCAAGCCCCTGTATGTTTCATAGTTTGTTCCACCTTGTGAATGCGGATTCTGCATGGCTAAGTGTTGGCTTTAAGAGAGATACCAACTCGCAAGGAAGCAAGAGAATGATTGCTTCATTGCGTTTGAAAAAGTCGGCCGCCGGCAGAGGTGATGCTGGTGTCAACAACGACAGTTCAAGGCTGAAGGTGCTACAAAAGTCAGAGCTTACCACATCCTGCATGGATTCAAGCGGCAATGAAAATGAGGTGTGGTTGTTGGACGTCGATCTCTATTGCCCACGCTATTGTGGCCTCTGGCTCTGACGACGGCCAAGGCCTGGGGAGTACTGTCAGAACTTCAGGGACAACCGCGGTGCTGCAAGATTCCATCGTCCTTCTCAAGCCGTGCGCTGTTGCATGATCTCAGTATCCAAGCCACTTGAGCCTTACATTACATATTCTCGACAGGGATCGCCGCTACACACCTACAGTTGAGGCTCAGCTGTAAGATCTGGACCTGAACAGGACTTGTCAAACTCAAGACACTGTACCATGGCTTGTTGTGGCATGTTGGAAGCACAGTAGCTCTGCTAGGCCGGTTGTTCCACACCTGTTAGTACAGTAAGCCATGAATACCGGTCGGAAGAATCACCAGCATTGTCATGCTGATTCATGTCATTGCTGAGTTTGGTGGTTGCCATTTTTCTCAATATTGCCATTACTGTTCTTGGTCTCATTACTACTACCATTAGTAGAATCATCAACAGGAATACTCGTATGACTATTGCTGTTTTTTCGTGATAGTAGAAGAAGTGGTGCTTGCCAGGTGATTCTGATCTGGCCGCTCATCAACTGACACTCATCCGCCTGGGAATCTTCACTGCCCCTGGGACTCCAAGGTCAAGAAGACCTCCTCAGCTTTCCGGGGAGAGTCTTGGACCCTAGGAGCTTTGGGTTCAGTCAGGCACTGGGCATCAGTCGAAACGTAAGATGGTGGGCTACATGGGGAGTTAGCCCAAGCGCAGTGGCAGCACTAGTAGTACGAGAGTGGCAGCACATGGAGACGCCGAGGCAGAAGGCGGAAGGTCGCAGTTCGGGAATCTGAGCTTCACAGCCCCAGCAGCACAACCATGCACTCGATCGTAGTTTTGTTCGGGGTTTTGGACCGAAACCTCGGAGCTGCGGGCGGTGACGATCGGTAGAGACTCTTCCGTGCTCTTGAAGTCTTCGTTCCATTCGGAACGGTCGGTAGGGCCTCGTCTCTTTTTGCAGGCGATCGTGGTGGCTCTCCTTGTTTGGATGGTCCACACGGGCCTGTGGTTCATGAAAGAGCTGCCCGGATCGAGGATGCAAGGTGTGCAGCGCAGGGCTTTAGATTTAGGGCTCTAAATATGTCTACACGCTACAATAACAGCGGTTTGGCAGCATGACAGACCACTGCCACCCTTGCCAAGTCAGAGGTTGCTGCATTTTAGTTCGGGTTCTCTGCACTTGAATCTGGCCCGTATTGTCCTGAACCAGAGACAATCAGCCAAGTCATTTTCACGAGTCGAGGTTGGCCGAGCTGCCAGGGCAGCTGAAAGCCTTTCGGATACAAGATGTGGCCTGGCTGCAGGTGTGGATGATTCTCCCAAGCATTCCAGAGCTTCAGCCCCTAAGAAAGGCGGCGCAGCAGACAGTGACATGCGCCAGTTCTACAACGCCCTTTCTCCTGCCGGCAGTCGGTCCTCCGCGCGAGAGAGACATGTTGATACCTCTTCGCTCAGAGGCCTTGCCTTGACAGCGAGGTGAGAGCTTCCCAGAAAGCTCCCCTGCTCCCGAGGCCGCATGCTACTGCTGCGCACACGGCCACCGTCATCCAAAGACGGGGGCAAAGATTCCTTGTGATCGAGAGTATGCCCCTTGACAGCTATTGTATCTCCTGTTGCAATGGTCACTCGCTTATGTGCTTGAGTCGAGACGGCTTGATTGAAAGGAAGACATATCCAGACTTCCGAGTTTTGATCGGGATAAGGACAGGTCTATCCAGGAGGGGAAGTTTTCATCCCTTGCAGCAACCGCATTGGGCGGGTTTGCGGTGCGGTTTGCAAATGTTTTCGGATGGCAGCATGTTTCCAGACTTTCTGCACTCCTGGCGAAGGTGTACTGGATGATTCGAAGGCCGGCGAGCAGCAGATACGGAACAAGAGAGCTAGCGGGATTCATCCAGGGGAAGATGTCGATCGGCAGACCACGGACAGGGGCGCACAGCTAAATCTCCAGTCTGCATCACTGACTCCAGGTGGTTTCATGATCCAGAAGCACCGGGGGAGTCGAACCTGGATGCGCCACACAACTGCAGAAGCTGGGCACGGGATGCGCAGTGGCGTGGTAGGGAGGTGCTTTTGTGCCGGGCTTGGGTTCGCGGTTCACGCATGCAAGCTGGAGCAACTAGATGCTCCGCATACGAGCTCAGCACAACCACCGTTGGAAGTCCACCTCTGCGTTAGTACGGATGGCAAATCACATCCGTTTTTTCCCAGAGCCAAGCATGAAGTTTAAGTGGAGATGTTGCCTCAAGTCCTCACGGCTAACGGCCTCCCTGAGTAAGCTTACGATTCAGTTCCCTGATGGATGCAGGCCCGAACGGCTCTCCTGCCCAAGGTTCAATGCCCTGGTGAGAGAGCAGCTGGCACCGGTGGTGCTCAAACATGCAGGCCGGCAAGCAATCGGGCATGTCCTGCACAATTCAACAGGCAGTCTGTACCAGCCAAGCAGGCAACTAGATCACAACAACCTTTCAGCTTGCATCCAAACGGCGAGTGGAAGATGATTCTCTGGGTCCGGGAAAAGCTGTGCAGCTCATTGACCCGATGTCGCTGCACTTTCCAAATAACAGCTAGCTGCATTCGCGGTTACAGGAAGGAACATCGACGCCACACCTGGGCTGTAATGGGACGTCCCGGCTCACTGCGAGTTCTTAGCTGAGAGCAAACATGGGTAACGGAGCCGCTGATGGATGAGTCTCGATAAGATGCCGTCCATGTTGAGATATGGACGGAAAGAGCCTCGAAGTCACAAGTGAACCCTGGCCAGTAGTGAAGCATCGCCTTGTTGGAGCCTTGAGGTGGGAGCACGCTGCCTTTGAGTTATGCCCTGTACGCCTGTGCCGCCTGCAACTTGCCCTGGCTCATTGACTACATTCCGTGGTGGGTGGCTGCGTGCTATTCAGGCCTGTATCAAGCCAATCAGATGTGTTTTGGTGATGTCCCCGACACATAACAAGCTTTCCTTTGCTGCTGCACACTCCCAAGAGCAAGCCCTATAGGGCAGTCTCCGAGTTCATGATTTCTGAAGGTCGGGAGTCTTCCACTAGAGCAACCGGGGAGCCCTAGGCCCACATGAAAGAAATGGCCGGCTGCAGTGACATTAAAACGGCTTAGACGGCTGTGTCTAAGCTGCAAGAACTCCAACCCGGACAAGTCCTCTCCACGAAGAGTTTCCGACAAGAGAGACGTCTGCAGAATCAGATCTTACCACGAGGAATGCCGTCGAGTCTGTGCATGAGGCTTCGACATTTTGTTTGTCTTAGGATTAACGCGTGCGTCCGTGCGCTTAATGAACAGCTCCGTGCCGTTGAAGGAGAGAAAACTGGCATTGCATTCTTTTTGTGGTGGCTCCGCGGCATGATGCTGTTCCTTTACCACGCTTTCCTGCAGCTCGCCATGCCGCTCGGTGGTCGTGGGAAAGTTAAGTGAGGCTTGGAGGTTTACAGGATGTCTTGGCACGCCCTGCCTGTTTGTACTACTCGTACAAGTCGGCTGCTAGATGCCAGGTCATGCCAGCACCAAAAACCCCCAAGTCATGAGTCAGGATGCGCATCTGCACGATGATGTGGAAAGCCTTGCTGCCACTGGCAGACCGGATCTGGCGCTCTGTCTTGACAACGGTGCAGGCCGAGTGAGCCCATGTTGGGCTGCCGTGACTTTTGAAAGGATATGCTTCTGGATTTTCGGATTCATGAAGCAGTGCACCACCGGCCAGTGTTCAAGCGCCAATGTGAACGGATTATAAGGCCCGTTACAGGGGCGATGTTTGCTATGCTTCGCCTTACCTGAGCTCTTGTTCATATCATTCTCTGAGAATGCCTGTGCTTGCACGTGATATTGCAACACACTTGCTGCTGCAAGACTGGCATCGATTTCCAATTCGCTTGCTAAAGGGAAGCGTTGCACTGATTAGCCCCCTGAAGATTTTCATGATGCTCATCATCGCGATGCTTCTGTGGCTGGCGTTTCGCATTGTGTACCAGGCCATCTTTTCTTTGTCTCCCGACAAGCACCAAGTGAATCAAACATACTATATCATGCCGGTGCTGAGTGCCGTTGCAGACATTCGCTGAAGCCAAGCTGCATGACATGAAGGTCCAGAGAGATGAAATGTTTGCCTCAAAAGCTGCGCCAGCAGGTCACGGACAACACGAGTCTGCTGCCTGCCGTGCCCTTTTTCGCTCTCGTATCTCAGCTGCAGCCTGTGCTGACAGTATCTACTCTAGAGGAGGAATTGCAACGTCCATAGCGGAGCTTGTCCATGAGCTCCAGCTTTAGCCTGGCCTCGGCATTGCTGGCCCGTCCCGAGCTTGTGGGGATCGCGTGGGTGCATGAATCAAGTTCCACGAGGTCATTCTGGACATCGCCCTTTTCTGGCGATCTGGAGAGCAAGTTCCGGCTTCTGACAAACCAGATTATACAGAAGCAGGTCGGATCTTCAGGGCCAGCATGCCTGTTTGGGATAGAATCATAACCTCCCCTACGCCCTATGCATGTGCTGCGATACGCCCCGGAGTTTCGATTGTGGTCTGCAGAAAGATGCTATGTACTACGCGCGAGGTCCGTCTTCGTCCCATGCCGCAGAGCCTGAACCACATGATGTCGAGAAGAAGGCTTCAGCCTGGGGATTGATGCTTTTTTCGGCCTGCAAGGCTTAGCATTCCATCATGATGCCTTCACTATGCATGAGTTTCATAAAAAGGGGCTGGCAAAGACACTAGATTGAAGCCCTAAGCCCTACATGATGGAGCAGAAATAGGCCTCCCCCAAGCAAAAGGATGTAGCCTCCGAAGTCCTTTCCCTTGAGCTTCGCGAGAGATTCAGGCCGAAGATGCATTAAGGACTTCCGGTCATTCCGGTCACACCTTCGCCTTGCACATTGCCAAAGAGGAGCCTGAAGGGCCGCTGGTGGAAGTGAAACTTTAGACAATGAAAAAAAATCCTTCTCCGAACAGGCATAAAGCCACAAATGGCTTTGGGAAGCTAGGAGAATGCTTCCCAGTCACGTTTCACAAGCGCTTTGCTCGTACCACTTGTGGACGGAGTGTACGAAGCTTTAATTCTCTTTTTGCCGAGAGGGTCGGTGGCCTCAGACCATTATCCCTGGTCAACAAGATCGTGACTTGGCTGTCTAGTTGACCTCCTTTTTACGGCGTTGCAAATCAGACCCGCTTATTAATACAATGAAGGAAAAAAGAAATCCGGACCAGGGGCTTTAGTCTTTCACTTTTTCTGCCTTTGAGAATACCGTACAGGATGCCCTATAGATGGCACTTTGAAGGGCTGGTTGCTTTAATTCGTTGTCAAGGTCCCTGCAAGGCTTACATACGAGTTCTTTGATCTTCATATTCGGCAGGAGGCGAATATCAAATCGAATGTAAAGATTCAACTCATCTAGATGGATGGTTGTCAAAAGTGGGGTGGTTATTTGGATATTAAGGACCTAAAAGGAATCCTAATTTTATCTATCACCTCTATATATATATATATATGAAATATCTAGGATCTCTGAATTGAATTAGCTATTTTTCTATACTATATCAAATATCAAAAATTCTGTAATCTTGATTTTTCGCTCTCCGACTGGATCTAAGATTATAGAAAAAATATTCTTGGATCTATGGCAATTTACGAGACATGAATTTAGAGATTGAATATATTTGAATCCTTAAATCTGTTCTCGAAAGATACGAACGGACTGCGATGCCTTGTCAAATTCTAAGGTGT
>CAJNDT010005580.1:0-147500 GCA_905221615.1 Symbiodinium sp. CCMP2592
ACACCCTACTGTAAGCCCAGGTCGCCAAACAAAAGCGCAGCATGCAGAACCCTCTGTTGCCTCTGCCAGGTGGTTGTGGGGCAAGTTTTGCGGATCTTGGGTTGAGAGGTGCAAGCGACAAATGGACAGGTAAGGCAGATTTTGTCCGGAGTCGGGCGCCAAGAATGCTCGTAGAGGAAGTCTCACTGGCTGATCTACATCAACTGCCCTTGTTGCTTAGGTGCTGTTTCGACTGGTCCATGGACAAACATTCCGTCGGATGTCCGCGGTTGTTGTCGTTGTGAGAATGGGCTCCTGTTCTGATAGTCGTGTATGCCAGATCCAGAAGCTAAGTTGTTCTGCGGCACCCTACATCCTAGACTACCACACACAGGGGCAAAGGACGGCCGTCTTTGACGTCTCGTCCACAAGTTGATGGCCCACAGTCGCTCACTCGCAAAGCACAGTGGTCGTTGCCTAAACCCTAAACCTGCTTTATGAGCGTGTATATGTCGGGGAACACCGAAGCACGACGTTCTACATCTAAACAAACCCGACCGACCTCATACTCGAGGGACTCAGAAGTCCACTACCCAGAGACTCCAATACCCCTTAATTCAGGAGTTTACCTTAAATTATAATAGGATCCTTAATATGATTTAAGGAATATTCCTTAATTGAGGGATATTGGAGTCTCTGTGTAAAGGAGGGCGCCAAGTGCTTCAAACTGTCGTTCAGAGATGTGGGCTTCTTAGTGGTCGGGAGGCCTCGGGTTTGGAGAAAAGCCCTGCTTGGGAGAAAGTGAATAGTGTCCCAGTGTTCCTTCCAGCTTATGGAGTACTGTCAGTTTCGATGAGCTCAACAGTGCTCTGAGTTCAATCGTTGCTGGATGTGTGAACAAAGCTTACAAGCAGTGTGGACAGGACACATGTTGCGGGAAGAAACATGGATATTTATGCACCGAGCACCATCACAATATCGATAGTCCTAGCTCGAAAGCTTAATATAGGGGCCTCAACAATTAGAATAGGGTTTTGGGGCCTGCTATACTATAATTATAATAAGGACCCCCCCAACATAGTCTAGGTTATCCCTTAAGGCCCCTATATTACAGAAGTGCGGCATGGCTAGAGTCCTCTTTTTTGACTTGCAGAGCTATTGCTGTCTTTGAGGGCGAACGACTGCAGACCAGTTCTCACGAAGCATGTGTACAATGCCGCCATATCCCGCTGCTAGCCCCCATCGAGATCACGACCCGATCGTGACTTTGGTGAAAACGATTCTGGGATCGTTAAGCCAAAGTGCTGAGCGTGGTGTTGTCAAAGATCCCATCAACATGGGCAAAAAAAACACTGAGAAGCTTGGGGCCTGCGCTGAAAGGAGTCTGATGCCGTTAGGGGCCCGCGAAAAGCGGACTCCCAGACGAAACTAGCTAAAAAACCGAAGACCCCTCAACCTTCAGACACTCGCACACGAAACGACCAAAGAAAGTCTTGCTTTAATCCATAGAATAGAATAACCCCCCAAGTACCCTTTAAAGGGCTCTATCATTTCTCACTAAGGGGTTATTAGGGGCTACAAGAAAGGGTCCGGTAGTTGGGGGTCTAGGGGCACCAGAGGCGCTGGCTTCAGTGCGAGCAGGCTGAGGGGCTTATTCAGAGTTGCTTGGAGGATCATGGGACATAGTAAGTAGGGTTATAAGTACCTTAACTGGGGTTATAGGTGATTACAAGTATAGTTACCTTAATTATAACCCTAGTTTCTGAGTCCCGTGACCCTTTAAGTGAGGCTCTAGATTAGGCGGCTCGCCTCCGAGTTCAGGGCATTTCAGGGCCATGAACCCGAAAACCTAAGGCTTTATGTGGACCCGTGATGCATAAACCCATCGATTGAAGGCCTCTTATGTTTGCAGAGCCCTACTGTAATCCTGATTTTGCGAGGGAAGGTTTGTCAATCAGTTGGGCGGCAACTTAAGCGGGGAACGCCTACCAGCGGGGATGGGGCGTACCTAGAGGCTCGGACCGGGTCCGATTTTCACAGGGGTCATTTTTGAAGACTGCGGAGTGGTCCACTTTGCATGTTCATAGCGAAATCCATACCGAAATGAGGAACCGTGGATCGAAGGTTTTTGTTTTGCGAAGCCTTGATATGAAGTCGTGCATCATGGTTTGGAGAAGCTGTTCTTTTAAAGGTTTCCATGCGAAGAGGGCCTTGTGTTACCGTGCGGGCCAATGCAAAGTCTTTGCTGCAAAAATCTTGAACAGGCTGGCTGGCCTTGTGAGCTTCCTTGATAAATCGACCAACATGTCTGTAGGGTTGGCACTGGACGTTGTTAAAGCAAAGCAAGCGTGTGTCATGCACAGGATGTCTGGGAATCACTCAGAGTCGACCTGCTCATAAAAAGGGCTGTGGTGAAACCATAGACAAAGGGTTTAGATCGAAGTGTACACCACACAGGTAAGACAATCCACTTGTGTTTCAAGTGCATGCAGTGCAAATGCATCGGCACGCAAACAAGGGCTGAAATGCAGATGCACAGCAATGAACTGCCTAGATCAGATCGTTCACAAGGAGGAATTGCAGCAGTGTTGCAGAGACAGAGAGCCAGCCAGGCAACAGGACGTGCACAGCAAGTGCCATGCAGAGACAGAGCAACTGCAGATCAAGCTCATTGCACAGGTTTATATTATATGTGTCCAAGCACATTCACATGTCAACTGCAGTTTAATGCTAAGGACCACGACTGCCGGGGCTTTATTATATTGCCACCAGGGACCGAGGGCAGATCAAGTGCCAGCCAAAAACGTTTCAAGTGCAGCTGAAGGGCGAGTATCAATCATGGCATTGGTTCAGGAAACACAAGCAAAGCACAACTGATCCAGCGTGATTGAAACGCTTTTCAAGGGCAATTCAATGGTAAGTATGTTTCCGTTGTTTAACAGCGAAACCCAAACCAAATACAGATCAAGCGCATTTCAAGCGCATTTCAAGCGCATTTCAAGCGCATTTCAAGGGTAGGGAGGCTTGCCAGGCCTTGGAGGAATGCAAGGAGCAGCGCGTTTCAAGCGCATTTCAATAGTAAGGTGGATTCCATAAAAGAAGAGGAGGTCCCAAAGCAAATGCAGATCCAGTGCCTTTGAAGCGCAGTTCAATTGCATTTACAAAGAGAAGGATTCCGTGCTTTAACAGCGAAACCCAAACCAAACACAGATCAAGCGCAGATCAAGCGCATTTCAAGCGCATTTCAAGGGTAGGGAGGCTTGCCAGGCCTTGGAGGAATGCAAGGAGCAGCGCGTTTCAAGCGCATTTCAAGCGCATTTCAAGCGCATTTCAAGCGCATTTCAAGCGCATTCCACTAGTAACGTGGATTCCATAAAATAAGAGGAGGTCCCAAAGCAAGCGCAGTTCAATTGCATTTCCAAAGAGAAGGATTCCGTGGTTTATCACCGAAACCCAAACCAAATACAGATCAAGCGCATTTCAAGGGCATTTCAAGCGCATTTCAAGGGTAGGGAGGCTTGCCAGGCCTTCGAGGAAAGCGCATTTCAAGCGCCGTTCAAGCGCATTTCAAGCGCATTTCAATAGTAAGGTGGATTCCATAAAAGAAGAGGAGGTCCCAAAGCAAATGCAGATCCAGTGCCTTTCAAGCGCAGTTCAATTGCATTTCCAAAGAAAAGGCTTCCGTGGTTTAGCAGCGAAACCCAAACCAAACACAGATCAAGCGCATTTCAAGCGCATTTCAAGCGCATTTCAAGGGTAGGGAGGCTTGCCAGGCCTTCGAGGAAAGCAAGGAGCAGCGCATTTCAAGCGCATTTCAAGCGCATTTCAAGCGCATTTCAAGCGCATTTCACTAGTAACGTGGATTCCATAAAATAAGAGGAGGTCCCAAAGCAAGCGCATTTCCATTGCATTTCCAAAGAGAAGGATTCCGTGGTTTATCACCGAAACCCAAACCAAATACAGATCAAGCGCATTTCAAGCGCATTTCAAGCGCATTTCAAGGGTAGGGAGGCTTGCCAGGCCTTCGAGGAAAGCGCATTTCAAGCGCATTTCAAGCGCATTTCAAGCGCATTTCAATAGTAAGGTGGATTCCATAAAAGAAGAGGAGGTCCCAAAGCAAATGCAGATCCAGTGCCTTTCAAGCGCAGTTCAATTGCATTTCCAAAGTGAAGGATTCCGTGGTTTAGCAGCGAAACCCAAACCAAACACAGATCAAGCGCATTTCAAGCGCATTTCAAGGGTAGGGAGGCTTGCCAGGCCTTCGAGGAAAGCAAGGAGCAGCACATTTCAAGCGCATTTCAAGCGCATTTCAATAGTAAGGTGTGCCAAAACCAAAAACAGATCAAGGGCACTTCAAGTGCGTTTCCGACACATTTCAATGATAACCAGGATGCCATAGGTAAACGAAACGAAAAGCACATACAGATGAAGTGCACGCCTTACGTTCTTCAAACACATTGGATGGCAGCAAGGATTGCACACACACACAGACAGACAGACAGACAGACAGACAGACAGACAGACACACACACACACACACACACACGCACACACTTGCTTGAGTTGCCAAACAAATCACGGGGCATTGGGCAACAAAATATGTGTCAGTAATCAACCCTTCTCACTATTGTCATGAGAAAAGCAAGCATTCCAAATCACAATTGTCATTTCAAACCCTGCATTCCCAGGTCCGGCGAGGTGTGCTTATTGAACTGTCGGAGTTAGCATTACAGATATGACTTGAACTAGAAAGAAACGCCCTGCGTGTGGTCGCAACGACCAATCCGACTGGAAGCAGCGCAGCTCTGGCAGTCTGGATCTCTGGGTGTCCTGCAATCCATGACAGTCGCAGCTCTATCGAATCGTATTTGTTCGGAACATGTTTGGAGTTTAAACCATAGGGGTTTAAGGAACAGGTTAAGGGGTTAGTCTAGTGTAGGGTTTGGAAATTACACGTTCAGGCTCCCTGACGATGACTGGACGGGCATGGGGTTCAAAACTACACACACTGCACTACTGCCTACTCGGGGCTTACCTATTCCAGCGGCAGCAAAAACAAACCAAAAAACTCATGCATTGCTAATGCCTAGGATGTGAAACCTGAGACTCAGAGTGCTATCAATGACGAATGAAATTGAGAAGCTTCTGAAATGAGCTGCAGCTCCAAGTTATAATTTCTTGAAAGGGCGATTGCTGGCTAACATCTACAAAAAGTATTATTCCGTATATGCTGGCTTGAATCATTGATTCCACATAGACTAGACTTTGATTTCAATAATTTTGACTACATTACGTATGTATACTAATACATTAGGTAGCCGACGCACATTTTCAACCTGGGCACTGCGGGAAAGTCGAGCGTCCGTGCTATGCGTGTGTCTCCTCGTCCTCCGAATCATCGAAGTCCAAAAGAACCTGCGAGTCGAACTCCGGTGTGTTGTACCTTCTCAGTGCCGGCACTTCAAGTGCACGACGGGGACCACGACCTGCCCTGCTGCTCTCATTAAGGGCACGGAGTCGTCCATAGCAGACCAGCGTGGCCCAAAACGTCGCGGCGAAGCAGCTCGCTTCAAAAGCATTGCCAGCAAGATCTGCCAGCAGGCTCTGCGGGAAGTTTTCCAGTCGTGTGTCGTCCTCCGTGAACCATGCCCCTTGCAAGCGCAACGACTCCAATGGGAGCATGCACCGGCACTCCGATGTCAAGTACCGCTCGCCCTTTGGTGTCACGCACGGCGAGTGGTTCGTTAAGTGGGCAAACTTGTCCTGCGAGATGTCGACGACCTGAAGAGTCTCGCTTGGGAAGTTCCTCACGCCAAGCTTGAACAAAGTCCTGCGTTTTCGGGCCGTCATGCACTTGAGGTACGGCCGTGTCCGAGCTGCCCGGCGGAATTTCTTTAACCAGTCCTTGGTGACGATCTTCTCACGTTTCAGGGTCCGGGTGCCCGACGAGCATGTGCTGAGGTGGCTGAAACTTGTTGCCCGGCTTGATGCGAAGGATTGTCGCCGGAATTCTCCCACCAGTCTGTCCTGCGGCTGTGACTGAGTGTCCTGCGACTCCTCGACCTGTGAGTCTTGTCGTTCTGCCCGGCGACGACGAGCCCGTCGTGTTTGGAGCTGCTGCAACTTCTTGTTGTACTCCGTGGTGAACTTCGCCATATGCACGCACCTGCATCAGAACAGAATACAAGTAGAAAGTACTTATTGCATGAGTACACCTAGAAACACACCTGCGAACCTACATTTAGCACTACGTCCCTATTTTTCAATCAAGGCAGTACAACAAGCCGTGGCATGAAAGAAGTATCTTGAAGAAACCTGATCCTCCCGTCAGACGCACCCAAGGACCTTAACTAAAACACATGTCCTGAATCAACTTCAAAACGAGAAAAACAACTGTACTGTATGTCGGTGGTAGGGGAGTAATGCAGCAGCAAATAAGCTCAATCTCACAGAACTACACCTGATTCGATGATGGCAAGGATGTGGGAAGCTACTACTCCTGCCAGAAACCAGAAAGATGAAGACGATACTCTGATACTCTGTCTTCAATTCTCCGAACTTACTGAGTAAAAAATCAGAACTACTACAATATCCCTGGAACCATGCTCCCTGCGAGGTGTACGAGGAACCATTGCCATCTAAGCATGGGCCTCGAGTTGACCAGGTACTCCGACACCGAGATCTCCTTCAGACCCAGGAGTGTGTCCATGATGCTGTTCAGCATCTTTTGTACTTCGTGTTCTGGAAGGAGTCCCTCGAAGATCCGGCGTGGAATGGCTGTCATCCACAGCCGCTTTCGACTTTGTGGAACACCGAACATTCGTGGGTCCAACTCCCAGACATGCAGCAAACGATCTGTCTTTGTGCTGATCAAGTGTCCGACATGGTCCAGGTTGGAGGGTCCAGTGCTGCCGTCGGCGTTACGGGTCTTGGTCTTCAGTCCGGCGACGTTCTCAAACAAACAGAAATTCGGTCCGACGAGGCCCGTCGACTGCAGGTAGTGAACGATGCCCTGCAGCACGGAGCCAGTGCGAAGAGTGCCGTCGGCAACGCAGGATCTGTTGGCCGACGTGGACGACGACGGGTTCAGGACAGAACAATCCTGACATGGGAAGCCCGCCGTCATGACCGTACAGCGTGGCATGCGCACGAACGTGTTCGTTTTCGAGTCCCAGATTTCCTTGTCATATTCCAGGTCCGTCGCGTTACAGAACATGCGCTCGATCTTCCTGTCCGTCGTCAAAAGGAACTGGCGTTTGGCGGGCTCCTTCTCGCAGGCGAACTTGTGAGTGAATGCCGGCGAGTCCAGCTCCCAGTGGAAACGTGCCCAGTCCCAGAACTGCTTCATGACCGTCGCAGCGATGTCCATCCCACTGCAGATCGACCCGTATTGTCCATCGAGGAGCGTGCTTTCACGCACCAAGTCCTGACAGTATGCCACGTCCTCGGGGTCGAGCCTCCTGACCCAGAGCCTGAACAAGTCCTTCGTGCGTGTTGCATGCGCCGGCAGGGTACGTGGAAAGTGTTGCAGGCTGTACTTCGGAATATGAACCTCGACTTGCTTCACCACTTCTGCAGTACGGCGATGGGGTCTGTCCGGCGTGGGTAAGTCCTCCGGCTGGAACTGCAACGCTCGCCGCAAAGCCATGGGTAAGCTACGTGTACTGTACAGCGAGTGCCAGATGTTCTCTCAGGAAGCAGGACTAAGGAACCGGGAGACGATGAGTTTGCCGATAGGTATAGGCGTTCCGAACACAAGCCCCGGCCTCTCGTCCAATTATATAATGCTCTTTATGAATCCTGCTGAACGACGTGCTTTTATCAGTATAGCTGCCCCTGCATTGCACTGTTCAGATGATGTTCTGGAGCCAGAAGACTGACTTGGCTCTCTGGAGACCATCATGAAACCAGGTCGGAAAGGTTGACCCCATTCTTCCAGCAGCAGCAAGAAACATTGAAAAACAAAGCTTTCCAAATCGACAGTAAAAGAAATCCATTGGGAGCCTCTCTGCGACTAGTCCAACCGAAAACTAAAACCACATTCAACAAGAACGAACTAACATCATAGTGTAAGCAGCATTTCAAAACATAGGACATCTGAACATTCCATCCAAGACTGCACTGAACTGTGCGGCCGAAACCGTCCTTGAAGTGCTCCGTGTGTCGCTGCCAGAGTGAGAAGGGTGTGGCCTCTGCCCCAGGGCCTGCAACATGGAAATGGAAAGCATCTAGCCAAGGAGTGTGGGGGAACAGCGGTGTATTATCCTTAGGACTTCAGACACGCCTCTGCATGTACATGTTCTGTAGAACCTACAGATTCCAAATGGCAGAATGAGCGGCCCTTTTTATCCTTGCCGAAGGGCCGTCCTTGACATGCACAAGTCGGTCGTCAATCGTGTGACAGCGGGGAACTGAACAAAAAGAACCCAACCACAAAGTCTAATACATTATTCTGGTTTTCTGCAATCTTCTTAAGTTAATTCTCTTACGAGATTCAATGAACTGATTCAATGATTCGAAACATCGGGTCATCGAACAACGTGTGTCATGCAAAACTTGCACGGGCGAGTCCACCGGCGACAACATTCGTCATCTCTTGTCTGACATAAAATCATACTTTGCGAAAGACACGTTGGAAAGTTATAGCATTACGTACACCGGGGACTTGCTACGGCTCCTCTTCTTCGTCCAGCGACTGAATTGTCCTCGTGAAACGGCCCTGCAAATCCTTCAACAAATCGAGTGAGCTGCGCCTGTCCTGCTCCAATGTGAAGCATGAACCGAAAACGTGTGCAGCGATGTCGTCGTCCAGCAAGTGCAGGTCGCGTGCTCTCTCGCGCCATGCAGTCTGGAAACGAACGAGCGCTTGTGAGATGGTCGGCGTGTGCTTGACGAAGCCCTTCGGGTCGGGAGTGAACAGCGAGCGTGTCGTCTTCGCGTAGCAATCCCACGTCACCACACCGAGTGCCCACATGTCCGCCTTCGGGCCGATCTCCACCTCTTTCATCAAAGTGAAGCTGCTGAGCAGTTAAGGGAAACGACAACAAAATGAAACACATAGTCATACTTCCTGCCAAAAAACAAGTCAATTCTTAAAGACATGGCTGTTACTAGCAAGATATGAAGTTTTTCAGGCTATGTCTTTGACTAAGAAGCTGAGTCTACGACTGCATGTGCTGACATGACTCTTCTATGAATCAAGAATCAGATCTTTGTGTCAAGTTTTCAATTACAATGGCCATTGCGAGTTTGCTAGTAGTAATGACATCAGTTGGATCCGGGAATGCCTGAGGTTGATCTGGTCCTGCAGTTCAGATCCGCAAAATCATAAAGTGTTACTAGAATGAACATACGCACCGGGCTTACTACTTTCAACTTTCTTCGACTAGGATTCATGGTCCAGGCCTTGCCGTCCCCGGAGTAAAGGCACTCGATCGGCCGGTAGTACGTCGTGTAGACTTCGTCAGCTCTGACTTTTGCTTTTCCATTGAGTGGCAAAGCTCGGCAAAAACCAAAGTCGGACAGCACCACCCGCTCGCCGAGGAGAAACACGAGGAAGTTGTTCGTTTTCACGTCCAAATGTACGATGTTTTTGCTGTGCACAAATGTAAGAGCTGCGAGTGTCTGCCGAAAGTACGTCGTTACTTGGGCTCGTCGTGTGCTCCAGGGAACTCCGTCCTGAAGGTCGTCCGTCTTCAAGTCCCGTGTGGCCTTCAAGAGGTCGCAGGAAGCCCGCTCCATTAGAATTCCCGTGTGCCCAGTCGAGGATGTCAGCAAGGCATAGAGTCGCAGAACATTCGGATGAGGTCCTATCTGGCTCAAAAGAGTGAACTCACGGGTCAAGTCCCACGTCTTTTCGAGACCGTCTTGGTGCACGTCCAACAGTGCAGTCTCCCTGTCCGGCGTGCGAACGGCCACTTTCAAGGCTAACTTCAGGCCCTGGTACGTGCAAGCGAAAATCTCCCCGTACGTGCCGCGACCCATATGTTTCTCCTGCACCAGTGGGTCCTCGGCCGTGTAGCGAAAAATGCCACGACCGTCGAAGTCCTGCGACTCTGCGACGTCCGGCAGTTCTCTGTCCATGAACGAAGCGGGGGGAACTTCCGTGTGTTTGGCCTGTCGAAATTCTTCGCGTTGGACCCGATTCTCCTGGTAGCCCTGCCTGGCCTTGCGTGTGTACTCGTCACGGAGGTCCTTTCGGTTGTGCCTCGGGGAACAGAGGAATTTTACTGGACGATTGGGTGAAAAGGTAATCCCCGAGTAAAAAGTAACATGACTTGTATTAGGACTTTTAGCTACATCTTATTAATTATGTCTGAAGTAAATAACTTTGGTACGTAGCTAAGATGGCATATTCGGGTTCCTGACCAGAATTGCCAAGATTTTACTTCCCGTGGCTTCAGATGACTTGGGGTTCTAGGCAAGGGGCACATGTGTCAGTATCTATATTGATTTTGCAGCCAAGAAGCCACTTGCGCAGATAATGTTTTGAACCGCGAAGTGATGTTTTCCGGGACAGTCGACGACGAGATTTGGGGTCCACAGAGTCCTTGCACATGTCCTGCATGAACAGCGCGTATGCCGAGGGTCGTCGTGACAGTCCCACCTCCTGTAACTTCGGCCGGGCCACCATGGCACGAGTAATACTTCGAGGATGGAACCACGAGTCGAGACATGTACAGAGACTCTTTCCGTTCCATTTATTTCAACAAAACTGAATTCTCATGGACTCCCACCGAGAATAACAACCTAGGTTTCAAGTACAAACATTTCTGGTACAATTTCCAGTTGCGCTACATGACTACTCATTATCTTGTGTGTCCGTGGGGAAAGTTACACAGAAGGTGAGTGAGGGCGCGTTGGCTCGCCATATCAGTACATGTCTGGCCTACTTAAAATACGTGCTCAATGCATGGACGACATGCTCCTGAACTTGAACCCACATCACCGCCACTGTCTCACACACGTAGCAGTGCATTACAGAAGTCTGACTAGAAGCATCAATTGCACGGATCAAACACGCGTGCAAAGCGGAATAATCCTCTTTTGGGCCCGACGAATGTGTGCATCGATGCTGAACGACGATGTGCTACGAGGAGAAAAAGTCCAATCACGGGCATGTCAAGTCCGAGTGAACTCAGGAGTCGAACCTTGTCAATCGCTCCTGCAAGTTTTCGGGTGGGTCACGTCCTTCGTGGTGCTCCACCCATGACCAACCTTGTGTTACACAGGCTCGACCGGCGGCAGCTTCACCTACTTGTGTCCATGAAATACTACGTGTAATGCTGACTACAGCTGTCTTGTACGACACCTTCCAACGACCATTCTTTGGGTCCGTCCAAACCTGTACAGTATCAGGAACCATGCTCTTCACAAGCTCGTCCGTCGTGGCATTCAGCTTTGCGTACACCCGGTCGTACTGCTGCTTTAGCTTTTTGCTGTCCTTCTCGGCCTTCTGAGTCTTGCGTCGGCGTGTGTCCTGTCCGGCCTTCCAAAAGTCCTTGTCCAGGTCCGAGACGGCGTTCTTGTACATCGTGCATACCTTGGGTCGTAGACTTTTGGCCGAAACCGTGGACCGACGGGCACTGAGCTCCTTGAGGGCCTTGTCCTGCTCGCCAATGAGCAGCGTGTCCCGAACGACGGCTTCCAAGTCCTTGTCGTCGACCTCCGGCATCCACTTGTCAGTCTGATGCCTTGCCAGGATTCGTTGAACCACGTCCTCTTCGACCAACGAGTTGTCCATGTTGAGCATGGCGGCAACAGCCAGCTGATGTCCTGCGTCCACACCTGATTTGGGTTGGGTGGCGGTCCAACCCATGTGCTGGCACAACCTGCGCAACAAAGCCTCAGAACAGGCAGCGAAGCCCTGCTCGGCGTGAAAGTCCAACGTGCCCATCTTCTTGTCCACCAAAAACACGATGCCGTTGTTGAGGTGGCTGCCCTGCGTGGAACGACCTCAGCAGTAGCAGTAGCGGCAGCAACACTCTTAGTAAAAAATGATCGCAATCGTTAAGTTTTGCGCCTGGTCAGTAAAAAGCGGTGATATCACTAGGAAGACTGGTAAAAAGACTCGAAAAGGGTAGTAGTAGTAGTAGTAGTAGTAGTAGTAGTAGTAGTAGTAGTAGTAGTAGTAGTAGTAGTAGTAGTAGTAGTGGTAGTAGTAGTAGTAGCAGTAGTAGTAGTAGTAGTAGTAGTAGTAGTGATAGTACTAGTAGTACTAGTAGTAGTAGTAGTACTACTACTAGTAGTAGTACTACTACTACTAGTAGTTGCAGTAGTAGCAGTAGTAGTTGTAGTAGTAGTAGAAGAAGTTGTAGTAATACTAGTAGTAGGAGTAGTAGTACTGGTACTAGTAGTAGTAGTAGTAGTAGTAGTAGTACTACTACTACTACTACTAGTAGTACTTGTAGTAGTAGTACTACTACTACAAGCAATCGCAGTAGTTTACAGTAGTAGAAGGAATCTCAGCAACAGTCCTAGTAGTAGTAGTATTACTACTACTAGTACTAGTACTACTAGTACTACTACTACTACTACTACTACTACTACTACTAATACTACTGCTAGCACTAGTACTAGCACTAGTAGTATGGCCAAAAAAGTGGTAGCAGTACACACAACCACACCCTCCTTTCGTCAATACCCAAAACCTCGACGCACGTGCCATCCTGGGCTACTCAACCTAACTCTGTGAAACTTCGAATCCTTGACTGTCGAATCGCCTGAGTTGTTCAGAAACCCATAAAAAATAGCTTCAGTGCTACCCCCCCCCCGGGCCGAAACTTACAATCTGAACCGGAGAAGCCTTCCGTGTCAATCAATCATCGTCACTCATTATAGGACGAATATATATGTAGAGAATGTCCGTGTCGGGCTGACAATGTTCAACTGTACTGCAGCCGAGGCACGCAGAGGTGAAACAACTCGCAGCCGCAACACTTCCAAGTCCAAAGATGTGCTGTGCATCCAAAAGAGAGACCGAACGCCCATGTTGAATTCGAAAAACTCATGGTCCTTGTCCTTAACGATCTTGCCGGGCCATGCGAGTGCAGCCAAACGGTATGTCCGAACGATGAACAACGGGTCTGCACCTGCCAGTACAACATGTCCTTCGGGCAAAAGTCCAGAGCACCAACCTTCTTCACAAAGCGACCATCGCTTGGCCCTCCACGCCTTCATCAGTAAACTGAAGGCAGCCAAAACCTCCTGTTCCTCGGCGTGGTTGTGGGAGACCCAGTCCCTCGTCTTCGTCACGTCTGCAAGAAGCTGTGCTTCCTGCACCTCCGAGGCACTGACCTGCGTGCTGACCGACGAATCGGAACGACGACGAACTGCTTGAATCTTCTTCTTCTCGGTGTCTTTGCAGAAAAGTTTGGCCACGTCAAACGCTGCCGGCGTGTGGTAGAGCTCCGTTGACAGTGCCTCCACCCTCTCGTACATCTTGACCACGGCCTGTTGGGTCACAGCCTTCCATCCGTCCAAACGACCCAAGTCCTTCGAAGACGAATGTCGTTGCTCGGCCTCGCGCTGGACTTTATTACAGTCTTCGATGATCTTCGTGTTCAAGAGGCCCGACCAAATGCTGGTCAATACGTGTGCAACGTCCTCCGTAAGGCTCTGAAACCGGGTAGTGCAAAGATCGGCGAGGATGTACCGACTAATCGGCCCTTGGGAGAAATGACCTTCGAGCAATTTTTTTGCCATACGAGAACCACCACTGTGCGTGTCCTGGATACAAGACTGCATCTCTTTGAAAAAATCCAAGCTTGCCCGACGGAACTGCTCTTCAGCATGGACTAGTCCTGCGGTCGCACCGAAACCTCCAGTATGGTACAGCTGTGCCCCGGCCCGCAGCCGCAGGATCTGTAGTGTCAACTGCGTCATTTGGCCTGCGAGCGAGTCCTGCCAGACAAGCTCTGTCTCCTCCGGGGGTTGTGCGCGTGCCAGTGTCAGGTCGAGGCCGACACGAGATAAACCTTCCAAATTCGACAAAGTCCTGACGTGGTCCTTTGCAGTGCTCATCCAAGACCAGTGTGCCCAGCCAGAGTAGTAGTCCTTCGTCATGCCTTTGGAACGCAGCTGCTTGAGCATGAGCGAACAACGAAGCTCTTCGGGTTGCAAGACCTGGAACATCATCCTGGCTGTCGTCTTGTTGTCCTGCGAGATCACGAACTTCGTCATTAAGTGTAGACTGTTCGCGCTGCCCTTCCGCTCCTGGTCCATGCCTTGCTTGGCCTCCTGTATGGCAGAAGACTTGCTTCCACCATATGGAACCGAGGCACGGGCCTGGTTGCTGTCCTGCGAGAAGAGGTCCTTAGTGGAAACTGCCCAGTTGTGCTCCAAGCAGACCACCGTGAGAACTAAAGCCAAGACCGACCACTCTTTGTCCAGCGCGCTGTGGGCCGTCGTCAGGGAATTGAACCGACTCTTGCTGGCCTTCGTGCCCTTGATGCGGATGCAGTCCATGTCGGGTAATGTCTGCAAAAACGACCTGCGTTTCTCCTCCGTGTTGTCGTCCAGGGGGGAGAGGCCGGCGTCCAGCAGAATGTCCGGGAAGAAAAGGAGCAATATCGGGTCCGAGGGGTCCATGTTGTCCTTCATGCGATTTGCGGCTTGCTGGATCTTCAACGCCCACGAGCCCTTCTGCCAGGGTCCATACCTGATGTTGTACAGCGAGATGCACCATGTGCAGAACTTCAGGAGTCCAGCGGCCGACAAGGCCAAAGCCACGTCGTTGTGCGACCTGTGGGCGGGGTCCGAGACGTGTTCGATCCAGAGGCTCTTTTTGTTCCTCAAGAAGGAGACAGCCGCCAGCTGTGTTGCTTCTTGGTCGGTGCACAAAATCATGATCGGTGCACGTTTAGCCTTCGTGTCGTCCTCCGCGGGGCCGGCCGGCGTGCTCTGGCAGCAGCCAAAAGTCCAGCCAATGGGTCGCAAGCCGTGGTTTATGTCCTGCATCCAAGACAGTGTGGCCAGCCGGTCCTCCGCATGACCAGGTCCAACGGGTTTCTCGATCCCGAGGAACTTCTTGGAAGCCTTGTTCCACATAGCTTTCCACTGCTCAGCCGACAAGACGGACGATTTCTGGACCTGCTGCGTGGTCTGACTACACAGAGAAAAATGTGAAGCAAAGCTTAGAGGAAGAGCTTGTCAGCAACAGCATGCAAAACAAACGACAGAGGTTGTTACCATATAATCACCCAGGGGCCCTTTTTTGGGGGACCGGCCGGTCAACTTAAGCGGGGATCTGGCGTACCTTTTTGGGGGCCGAAATGCAGCCAAAATGTGGCCGAAATGCGTTCCTCGGCCTCCACCCGGGACCCGGTCAACTTAAGCAAGGCTGTGCGTACCTACTCATCAGTAGAAGGGCGGCCGGGAGCCTTTATCAGGCCAATCCCGAAACCCAGGGGTCAGCGGGGATACGTGTACCTATCTTTATATAAAATACAATAGAAAGACTCCGCCCCAAACCGAGCCTGAGCGGGGATACGTGTACCTCCCCTCGGAAAAACGATTTTGGTCGGACCCAGAAGCTACGAAAACGGCACCCAAAAAGGTCAACTTAAGCAAGGCTCTGACGTACCTCGCCTCTTGCCTAAAACGCCTCAGAAATATGTGTTGCTTAACAAAAAAAAAAAGCGCCTGCGGCGGGCAGACCCAAACTTTGTCCG
The DNA here is from genome assembly GCA_905221615.1 of Symbiodinium sp. CCMP2592. Lineage (NCBI taxonomy): Eukaryota > Dinophyceae > Suessiales > Symbiodiniaceae > Symbiodinium > Symbiodinium sp. CCMP2592. The sequence goes on from CAJNDT010005580.1 coordinate 15,651, forward strand.
TCGTGTGGTTGTACACCATGATGTTCAGCCAATCGTCACTTCCCACGTGCACTGCATCTGCCACCACGCACAAAATGTCCGTCGAGAGGAAATCTGACTTGCCCTGCGTGACATAGGCGTATCGCTCCATGCGTGCTAGCCTGTGTGCGTCCATAGAAGCGTGCTTCTTGATCTTTTGTTCGTCCTGCTGTTCGCTGCTGTCCTGCACGGTGAACGCATGTCCTTGCAATGTGGAGGTAAGTGTCCTGCGTGTGGCATTCGATGAACTCGCAACCTCTTGTCGAAAACTCGTGGACGACCGACGATATCCGGAGGTGCTCCTGAAACAACAGGGGGAATATCAATTTTCGGGCTTTCAAGACACAACCCTACATCTTAAAACCCCGGAACCCTCCAAACCCTTCAAACCCTCCAAACCCTCGAATCGAAACCTCTCTCCTAAGCTGCATCACTTGCTTCACATTCAAAGATGTCCAGCAGGAATGCGTGTCGTCCGACGAATCCATGGCACGTGCCAAAGCCGCCAACAAGTAGTACTTCGTCCTCAAACTAGATGACTTGCGAGTGTCTCCAATTGTCCGACGGGTGCAGTCCACATTCACATCCTGCAGCACGTCCATGAATCGGGAACGATCGCGGTGTAGTACTTTAGCAAGTAAACTGTTTTGCAGTACAACCTCGTCCACGTCCAGCGAACCTCCTTTGAACGGCAGCACCAGAGTGTTTCCGTCCCACGTGAATGAGAAGTCCTGCGGGGTCTGCAGGAACAAGGAAGCGAGGCCTTGAAGCAACTCCCCGGCCAGCTTGGATACCTCCTCTGCCGGCTTCTTCCATTTGGCATCTTTGCGCATACCCTGGTGCCATTGATGCAAAAGAACAATCGTTGCAAAGCTCGACGTGGCAAACTCTGTACAACGTGTGCTTCGTCCAGCTGCTACCTCTTCCATCTGGTCACCCGTGTGCTCCTCATTGTCCGCTTGCTCGTTGTCGTCCTCCATGTCGTCCTGCATCTGCTGCGAGGATGCCTTTCGTTTGGTGCCCTTCTTCTCGGCGTTTGCAGCGTGCTCCTGCTGCTTGAGGAGGGAGAACGAACTCTGGAGAAAGTGCGACTCGATCTCTTTTTTCAGAGCGTCCTCCGTGTCTGTCCAGCAGGGCCATGCAATCGTGAAGAGCTTGTTCCTGAACGTCGACACACTGCCTGCGAGGAAATTTCGAGACTCGTGTCCTCCGAGGAAGTCCACAAACCAACGCATGTGCCAAAAACGATGTCCATCCGTTACCTTGGTCTGCGGCTCTTTGAACTTGTAGCTCTCGCCCTTGAGGCTTCCGTGTGTCCCGCAGGGAATGCAAAATGCAACTGTCCGACGCTTGTCCGACGCAGAGCTGAAAAAAGCTGGAGGTCCTGAAGAAGAGGGTCCATCGGCAGAAGCGGGCTCCAGCATCTGATAGCGAGTGGATCAATTCTACAGTCTGTTTCTGGTGAACGAATGTAGCAAAACTTTATAGGCTATGTCCCAGGAAGTATATGTGACATCTGCCAAACCAAGAGAAAGGGAGGCTCTGCAGGCATGCAGCTTTTATTCTGGAAGCCCAAAGACAGCGGCAACGAATCGCTGATGTCGCAAGGCAGTGCTCACACCACGTGTCATGGGTCTGTGTTCTTCTGCAACATGTATGTAGCACATACTGCAAGGCACCGCAAGGAAGTCATTATTGCAGTCAGCCATTCATCGCACGTATTCTTTTATGCAGCTTGCAAGTTGCCGGCTTCACGGCCCCAGTGAAACTCGTGCCTGTCCACTCACTCAGACACAATGGGTCGAACGGCGAGGCGAACGACATTGTGCTTTTCGAGTGAACAAACTGGACAGAACAACGAGTAAAGTCAACCCCAAACTCAAGACACACTGAACTACCAGGAGAGAGTGCATTATGCACTCCGGACCGACGGGGTGCCCTGCGGCACATTGTCGCCGAGGCCAGCCGTGGTGTCTGCGTCCGACGACAAGTCGAAGGTCCACTTGGCCTTCATGTCCGGCAAAGTAGGAAAGAAACTCGCGCATTCAAAACTGAACAACGAGTTATGCTGTCCATCTGAAATGACACAGTCCACCGCAAAAGGGTCGTCCAATTGCCACGTCTTGTTGTCCGGGAGAGTAGGAAGCTCGTGGCTGAGGTACGACTCGTTGGGTACGAACTCCGAGCGGGAACGGCGAGGGTGTCCATCTTGTGTGGCAAAGACGTGGCAGTACAACGTGTTGTTCTAAGTGACCAGATGTTGTACCTGTCCCGGTCAACACTGATAGCCTCCGCCGAGTTCACCGCAGCTATGTAGTTGCGACCAACGTCCTCCATGCGGGCCCTCGCTAACTTGACCAACGTGGACTGATAGCGAATGTCCGCACGAGATGGCAAGGACGCCGACTTGGCTGCCCAGAACTGGATCTCGAAGAGGGTCCGTACGACGGGTTCGTCCTTCTGTACGTCCTCCGCGAGCTCCACACCGCAATGCTTGAGCATTAAGCTCGCCATCTCAAGCGGCAAACTGCCCCATTTGGTGCACTTGCCCTTCCATCTCAGTCCACCGGTCTCCTCCTTCTTGGCAACGTCCTTCAGAAGACCATTCAACGAGCCCGAGCGGATCAGACCAGCGAGTGGAGAAATCCAAGTCGGGTTCTGGGTCAGCGTGTCTTGAATGAACCGCATGTCCACGTCGAGTATGGTGCTTTTGGAGTGCTGAACGGCGGATGCGAACGTCGCCTCGTTGCGCTCCCGGGTCTTGATGTCCTTCGCTTTCTGCTTCGCCAGCTGCTTGAGGGTGGGCTTGCGGGGGCCGGCATCACGAGGCATGCTGGGCAAGGTCCGTCGAGGAAGAACGACGGGGGAAGGATGATAAGACTGCACGAAGTCTCAACGCACAGGCAGGACGGCTTCGGAAAACCAAACAATCAATCAAGCCCTGCTGCTGGGTGGTCTCACAGTGCATTGTGACTGGACGAACATGGCAAGCAAGACACAAAGCGTAGACCGCACGAGAGCACAGTGCCTGAAACGAGAAGGCTCAGCGGCAGCGATGCCGGCCAATGGAGTCCGTGTCCTCCATATGAACAGGACAACAGCGATTGCAAGAGCGCCTTCCTCCAGCTGGTTGACTACTGGTCTAGTAATTACTCGTAGCAATACTAATCCAGATTGCGAAGAGTAGTACTAGCAGCAGTACCACTACTCATTAAAGAAAGGAAAAACCAGTAGGCCGAAATTGCAGTCCCTATTAGTTGAAGTAGAAGTATTAGTAGTAGTAGTAGTACTAGTAGTACTAGTAGTAGTAGTAGTGTACTAGTAGTAGTAGTAGTAGTAGTAGTAGTAGTAGTAGTAGTAGTAGTAGTAGTAGTAGTAGTAGTCGTAGTAGTAGTACTAGTACTAGTACTAGTCGTAGTAGTAGTAGTAGTAGTACTAGTCGAAATAGTAGTAGTAGTAGTAGCAGTAGTACTGGTTAGCTAGTAGTAGTAGTAGTAGTACTAGAAGTAGCAGTAGTAGTCGTAGTAGTGCTAGCAGAAGTAATAGTAGTACTAGCTAGCTAGCTAGCTAGCTGGCTAGCTAGTAGTAGTAGTAGTACTAGTAGTAGTACTACTAGTACTAGTAGTAGTAGTAGTAGTAGTAGTAGTAGTAGTAGTAGTAGTAGTAGTAGTAGTAGTAGTAGTAGTAGTAGTAGTAGTAGTAGTAGTAGTAGTAGTAGTAGTAGTAGTAGTAGTAGTAGTAGTAGTAGTAGTAGTAGTAGTAGTAGTAGTAGTAGTAGTAGTAGTAGTAGTAGTAGTAGTAGTAGTAGTAGTAGTAGTAGTAGTAGTAGTAGTAGTAGTAGTAGTAGTAGTGGTAGTGGTCGTACTAGTACTACTAGTAGTAGTAGTAGTAGTAGTAGTAGTACAGTACCAATGCTAGTAGTACTTGTACTAGTCGTGGTAGTAGTCGTAGTACTGAGTTGTACACCTCATGATTATTTTCCTGAATCAAGCCACACCCGAAGCCCCTCTGTGGACAAGTATGGTGAACTTCCAGAAGTGAAATCGGTTTATACCATGCACTGTAAGTAGATCTAGTTAAGGAGACACCACCCGCAATGAATAGGCCAGAACTAACCTTAATGATTCACAGCCACAAACAACAAATCTAATGTGTAACGCCCAACACTAAAATTTACCGCTCACCCTCGATTCTATGCACTCGATGCTTGAAATGCTGAAATGGCAACCCAGGCAACAAACCGGACTCCAATTGCTCAAAGGCCTTTAACTCTTTATGTCTACGGCAATTGCTCCATGTCTGCTGCAGGTGGATCCTAACTTACCTCAGAGTCCGCGGAATGCCTTGTCACAATCCGAAAGCATGACCCCTGACTTAGTCCTCGTCCTGCCGTGTGGCCGTGCCCTGCGAACCGAACGAGGAGTGACCGACCTCAATTGCAATGCATGAAGCACATGACAAACCTAGTACGAGTGACTGGTGACTGCGGGTGGTTCAAGCACTTGTCGCTTCCGAGTGTGACAGGAAAGAACACAGCAACTGTGCCGATGCAAATCGTCACAAACTGTGCAGCACCAGAACTCCGAGGACCCCGCCAAAGAGGTGCCAGTCCATGTCAGCAACCTGAAGCGCAAAAGTTTAAGTCAGCAAACAGTGCGATAGGAACTAACATCCGGCAAATGTAAAGTGTGCCAGGACAACTCTTTTGAACGGCGAGAGCGAACTGATCTGAACTCCGAGTGCAGAAAACGTGTCACTTTCGAGACTGGCCGGCGAGAGCGAACTGCTCCAGAACTCCAAATGGAGACTGGCCGGCGGGTACGTCGTGCTTGAACGAACTGCGGCTAGTTCCACGAGCCCGGTCCAAGTTCGAGTTTCTTGAGAAACAGTCCGATGCACTGAAAGTCGATCGTGTCACCTGAACCAGCGATGTCCGAAAATTTGTCGACTTGGTAAGTATTTCAGTTATACTACAAGGTTTACCAACAAAAATCTTACTGGTTCTGCTGTTGCACGTCCGTCGGGGCCCTTCGTGATGCAGAAGTACAAGTCCGACGCGTTGTGCGACGACACCGCGTAGTACATGTGGCCCTGCCAGGGAACGGGGACGGCCACCGGGTAGGCCTCCCAGTCGCGGTTCAGCATCTCGACCATCCACGATTGCGGGTGTCGGGAACCGAACAGCGGGGAATGGAGTCCGGCGGAGAGGGCGTTGTCTGTCCTGCGCTGGGCCGCCCCGAGTATCTGCTTGAAGCAGAGCCTGGACCGGCAGTGGGTGCTGCGTGTTTAACCACTCACACACACAAGTGCAAGTACTGGAATGCTTGAATGACTGAGTGCGCTGATGTCATAGCTGAGTGCCACACTCCAACATTTTATCGCCCTGCATGTGTTCGACGAGTATCTGCCAGCCGTCGTCCTTCCTGCTAGGGAACAATTCAATTATCAGAAACACAAACTATTAAAATCTAGAAGTCTCTCTCACTCACCGTCCGAGGAGTCCGTGTCGCGAAGGCAGGGGGCCGCTTGTACAGCAGTCCATCGGTTGCAGCAAGCCAAGACCAAAGCCTACGGGATGTGCTCTGTGGAAAATAATCAATGTATTATAATATTATATGGCTTTAAAAGCATGCACCTTCATAGAAACCACGCTACAACCAACATGGGTGTAACGAGCCTGTCCGCCCATTTCTGCTGCGTGTCGTACGGCGAGTGTTCGGGTACAAAGACAGTCGAGAGCCATTCGGTGCGCCATTCGGGCATCCTGTCGGGTTGTCCAGTGCGGAAATAATATGCCTGCGCAAGGCTCAGATCGGCGAGGAAGCACTGCAAATCCTCCTGCGAGTCAATGTCCGGCGGAAGGCAGTCCAAACAGTTCGACGGCAGCTGCTCGCAATAATCGAGATTACGCTGCAGGATGGTACTTGGGTCTTCCATCCCACAGACCGACGCGAGGTAATAGTCCATCGCACGAAAATCGAATATGACCTCGTCCTGCGGGTCGGTGGAACGGCGAAGAAAAAACGGGAGTCCATGGGGAAGTCCTGCTCGGTCAGCGGAACCGGAGGACGACATGTCCGACGAGAAAGAACGAGGAAAGGGAGAGGAATGATGATGACAGTGGCAGGTGGCTTGGGCTTTCTGGCAGCGGCATGATAACAATGATTCTGTGTCTAGGCTTCTTTAAAAAACCTAAAGCATCACCAACCACGACAGACCATGATGCTTCAGATGAAAGTCTGCCTGACTTGTGCTGCTGCTCCACACTGGCAAGTGCTAGGCTGCCCACGGTGATCTACGTGTGCCCACTCGAAGTCCAGCGGAGTCACCTTTGTGAGGCCGACGTTAGTACTACATGGGAACCATGGACTCATGATTTGTCCCTAGTCCTTCGGGGTGGTCCTGCGGTGCCGCTTTTGAACTTCCTAGCTTAAATCATAGTAACTTCGAATGCAAAGTGCACAGAAAAGGAGCTTGGACAGTCCTAGGAACCGACCTTGAACAGTCTGGTTACAAAACCCAGCATTCTTTACAAGAGGCAAGCTGCATCGAACTCCGAACGACCGTTGCAATGTGTACTGACGACCCAGGCCTTGTGTCTAAGTCTTCAAACTGACATGTATAACTATGATTCTAAACTGCATTCAGTCAGCTGCTAACCACCCTTGTCCCAAAGGAACCCCACACCCTGTGTAAACCCGACAGCTGAAACACAGACTCTGTGTGTGTGTGGGTGTGTGTATGTGTTGTCCTGTGTATGTCCTGCGAGTGCCAACAGCTGTTGCTTAGTGTTGCATGGGAAACCAGATGAACACAACGTCCCAAATGAAGTCCCCAATCTCAGAAGATGTAAGTAACAAGCGAAGAAACCTGTAAGTAGCATCTCAAGACAAGATGGTTCCAAAGGCAACCGCTAAAGAAAAGTATAAGTACCAGGAGAACAAACAGGGAATGTGCATTCTCGAGTCCAGTACCATTATACCACTGCACAAGTGCAAGAACTTACTGTACTTACCCTGTGCCCTGAAGAGAACCATCCTTTAAACCCAAACAAAAAAAGCATGAACAGACCTGAGCTTGCAACGAAGGATTGCGCATGGAAGACCTGATGCGAGGAAGCTTGAGGGCTTCTCCTCTTTAATATTTTATAATTCTGAGTATTAATATAATATTATTATTGCCTGATGTGAAACCTCCACAAAGACTGAGACACCCAATCCAAACCACTTTTTGACTGTCCATGGTTTGAATATCAAAAAGCTCGTAAATTAAATATGAAGACAGACCTTTCCTGAGAGGGAAGAATAACGATTCTGAAGCCCCCTGTAGACTACTGCAAACTCCATTATCGCAAATCCACCTCTGAGTCTTTGCCATCCGACTTAACATTTACATAGAAGACATGGACACCACATTTTCCTAGCCGCATGGCATATGAGAAATATGAATTATCTGTGCAGTAACGGCGCGGCAAAACAGCTAACTCCAAACCGTGATAAATCTTTCATAAGAGACCACGACCCAACCAGCAACACATGATCGGAGCCGCTCTGAGCACCCAGCTGCGAAGAAAGGGTGGCTTCAAAGCACCTGACGCTGGCAAACACTGGCATGCTGATACGACTCACTTACTACCTCAGGAAAGCATTCTGCGGCAACGACTGCAGAACCGCACTTTTTCCTGCTGTGTCCGGCGAGTCGAGAAGTTGGCGAGTCGAGTACCGTGTATCAGACCGACGAATCAGGATATTTCTCTATTCCAGGATGCTGCTATGCGGCCTTCTAAAACATTAATTTAATAGTTTGTCCTTCGAGGAACCGTCGAGTCTGATATGCACGGGAACTACGGGGGACTCCGTCCTCCGGGGGGAGCAGCCGGCTTGCGGATGCAGGCGGGTGCCTGCTTTGGCGCCGGGGCGGCCTTCGGGATGCTGGGAGTCTTCGCCTGGAATCAGGACATGTAATGACTAAGCAGGAAATACATGCAACATGTCACCGAGGCCACCGAGTGCAATCAAGACACAGCTGTGGCTGGTCCGGCGGGTTTAGCGGGAAGTCCTGTGCAGAACAGAAGCAGCCACTCGAAACAATGTCACATGTGCAAGTAGTTGAAGCTACATATCCCAATGAACGGCGAGCAAAAAACAAATCAACATTCTTGAAGCGAACCTAAGAAACCATGTCTAGCTTATTATAAAGCATACCGAACCAACGATGCAGGGCCACTGTTTCTGCATACTGGCACTGTGAACTGTGTGAACACCTGCTATTGTTCCGACCGTACACCCCTTCTTTGCTGGGCTCCATATCCAAGGAAGAAGTGCTGGACACAGGTGTAACTACTGAACTCTAATAAGTGATTAAAACTAACCAAAGAAACCAAGCTTGTGCATGATGTGGACACAAGAACTGCTGGCTATTTCTTGTGCATCCAGCTAACTAACACGTGTAACAGACTCGGTCCACGATCCACCGAAAAGGCATCGAACACATAGGATAATATGCTTTGTTTTGCCACCTGCGGCCCCCGTGTCCCCTCCACCTCGTCCCTGGCACCTCTCTAATCTAATGCTGCTGACGGACATGGGTGCCCTCTGCTGGAACAGGCCACCCCCTCCAGTACTAGTACTAGTACTAGTACTAGTACTAGTACTAGTACTAGTACTAGTACTACTACTACTACGACGACTACTACTACTGCTACTACTACTACTACTACTACTACTACTACTATGACTCATTAAGATTACGGATGTGCAAGTCCAACATGGTAAGTAAACTACTAAAGTACGATTAGTAAGTACTAAAGTACTTCTTTTGTTGCCTTACTTGTACTAGAACTACGATGAAGAATGACTAATTGTACTAGTAATAGGACTATAGTAATGCCTTCACAAGAACTTAACATAATTCCGAACCCAAACCCACATACGTGAAATCGGCGTGGCACTACTAAGCAATCCCCTGTATTAAATTAATGCCTTCCCCTTGCAGTCCTGCGTCGTGCTCTTGGACCTGCGAGAGCTGCATGGCCAAGTAGTCCGCCTCGAGTTTCTTGCGCTCCATCTCGATCTCGAGTTGCTTCATGAGGAGTTCCCTCTCGGTCGGCCCGCGGGGGGGGTCCTGCGAGGATGACGAGGCCGCCGAGGAGAACTTCACGGCCGTCGTGGCCTGCGAGTGAGTCGGAGTCGGCAAGCCCGAGTGCAGCTGCTCTTGCTTGGCCGCCTTCGTTTTGGCCTTCGAGATTGGTTGGATAGGCGGTGCAGCGGGTGCAGGGGCGGCGGGTCTGGAAACGGCGGGTGCAGCGGGTGGGATCTTCGAGGTTTTGAGAGGTGGGGCCTGCGGCTGTCGGGTGGTAGCGGGTGGTGCTGCCTCAGCTGCGCGTGCTGCCGTGTTTGCCACATAGGCAGCCCATTCGGGTCGAACTTGGGGTCGAGGCTTCGGCGGGGCCCGCGATCGTGGACCGCCTTCACCGGGTGGATCCAGAACAGTGCCGTGTCCGACCAGTGGCTTGGCGCCCGGCGTGGACCGGACCCGGGGAGGAGGCCTGTCGGGTGGACTGTACGAGTACAGGTCCTTCGGGGCGCCCGTGGCAGGCTCGTAGTCCGACGGGTCGTAGGTGTGGTCGTCGTCGAAGGCGAGAACTCCGGAGTCCGGCGTGTCGTAGCCCTGCTCCCGGAGGTACTTCGTGCGCTTCCGGCGTGCTTCTGTCTCCAGCGTGTAGTTCTCCTCCGGCCTGAGGTCCGACACGATCGACTGGTACGACGAGCCGCCAGGCAAGTCATCCGAGTGCACGTCGTCCTCCGTTTTCAAGACGGCCATCTTCTTCCGCTCCTTCACGGGTATGTGCGAGAACGTGTTCTCGATCCGGCGAGACTTGGCGGCCTTGAACACCATGTACTCTTCGTCATCGTCTCAGAGCAGAACACATCCGACCGCAAAGGAAGACATGTGAGAGTGACATAGACATGTGCAAATGACAAGAATTCAGCTTGGGCACGTCGCGGGTGCATGGCGGCAATCGACTTCTCGTTGATGTTCATCGTGAAGTACGCCGAGTGGTTTCTTAAGTCCCCAGATTTGCCCGACGAGGCTTTACCTCAGTCCAGAACAGTGCTGCACTCAACTGAACTCTGCAAGCAAAGTACGTCTGGCTGCATTCCAGAGCACGATTCATCTGTCCGGCGATATCGTGTGCGAGAATTCGGCCCCACGGGGATTGCTCAGCAAGTCCGACCAGCGCCTTATTCATGGGACACAGTGGATGCAATGAAGTCCTTGATCGTGCCTGAACACGAGCTTATTGCTTAATTAAGTCAGGCAGCGTTCCAAACACCGTCGTCGAGATCGAACGGGTAGTTCATGATTGCCGCCGCAACGGCTGGGTGCTTGTAGAGAAGAACAGCGCGTGACTCGGGTCAATCAGTCAGTCTCTCATGCAAACCAGGACTACTAAAAAACCAATTTCAGTCAATGTAAAGTAGCCAAGACACCCTTTCCCTCGCCATCTCCATGCAAAGATCGTCCACCGCTTTTTGCCCTCCTTTTTTGCGGGCCATGTACAAGTGGAACTCGAGCATGTCGACCGCCGTGTAGTCGTCCTGGCAGGCCTTCGGGGGAGGTGGAGGGTCCTCCTGGTCCAGCGATCTCCCCCGGCGTGTTTTGGCCACCGTGAGGAAGCCGTCGTCGCCAATGCCTGGCAGTGCCATCGAGTCGGCCGCCCGGGGGGTGTCGGGGTCCTCGGTCTCGTCGTCGGCCTGTCCTTCGTCGTTGTCATCGTCATCGACCTCAACGTCCACGTATTCCTCCTCCGCCGGCGGGTCGTCCTCCTGGTCCTCCTGGTCCTGCGGCTCGTCGTCTTCGTCCGGTTCGTCCATGTCGTCCTTCGTGTGGGGAACGACGGTGTCCTGGTCGGACACAACCTCTGCCCAACGTCCAAGGTCCTGCGCGATCATCTCCGAGTCTGTGTCCTTCTGGTAGCCCTCGTCGTCCGCCTCCTGCATGCCTTCGGAGAAGGCCGCCGCGGCCTCGGGTACGTCCGGCTCACAAAAGCCGAGCTGCGTGGCCGCCGCGTAGTAAGCGAGTGACCTCCGACGGGGATTTTTGAACATGTACTTCGACATGATGATGGCCGTCGAGATGAAGTTGGGTAACGGGTCGTCCTCCTCGCGTTTCTCCACGGGTGGCAAGTGGACCGACCACCACTTGATGTCCCAAACGTCCGGGTAGTTGAACGTCGGGAGGAACAGCGGGTGACCCAAGGCAAGTGCCACAAGGGTGGAAAGTCCGGCGGCACGGTGTTTGCCCCGTTTGCCTCAGCTCGTAGTAGTAATAGTAGTAGTAGTAGTAGCAGTAGTAGTAGTAGTAGCAGCAGCAGCAGCAGTAGTAGTAGTAGAAGTAGTAGTAGTAGTAGTAGTAGTAGTAGTAGTCGTAGTAGTGGTAGTAGTAGTGCTAGCAGAAGTAATAGTAGTACTAGCTAGTAGTAGTAGTAGTAGTAGTAGTAGTAGTAGTAGTAGTAGTAGTAGTAGTAGTAGTAGTAGTAGTAGTAGTAATAGTAGTAGTAGTAGTAGTAGTAGTAGTAGTAGTAGTCGTAGTCGTAGTAGAAATAGTAGTAGTAGTAGTCGTAGTAGTAGTCGAAATAAACGTGAACAAACGAATTCCCACCTTCAACCTCGTCACAGAACAGCGAGAGGATGATCTTCATGCCCTCCGGCTTGTACTCGAGCAGCGTGGAAATGAGAGCGAGCATCATGACCAGCGCGTGCCACATGCCTTCCTGGCCGACCGACAGGTGCTGGAGAACTCTGTAGTTGAGCGCCGGGGAACCTTAGAAAGCAATCAAAAGCCACATGCCACACTCTCTCTGTAATGCAACACATCGGAACAACAACGACTGCACTGCAACTATGGTACCGCGGGGACTCTGAACGTCGTGTTCTGCGTCCTTCAAGCCCAGCGCACGAACGTCGATGTCAAGGTACATCCAGTCGAAGACGCCGAAGCCGCTCTTCTCCAGTCCAGTCTTCAGAACTCCGGTTCGTCCATTCGCGTGTGTCGGGGTGTTCGCCGGGCCTGATGAAACGAATCACACACACACACACACTAATCGTGCAGCAATGCAGAAGCACAGCATGTTGAATTCGACGGTTTTAGACAAGAAGCAGGCATAAGGCTTCGGGTACAGCATGTCGGCTCCGTATCCGACCAGCAACAACTTGTCCTCCCCGTTCGGCGAGTCTTTGACGTCCTGCGTGGTCCGCTGATACGTGTCCATGTTGCCCGTCGAGTGCACCGGCAGGGGGGCCCGCGGGGCTTTGTCCGCAACCCTGCCGACACCTTCAAAAGATGAGGTCATGGCCGCCGAGGTGGAACTACGAAGGAACGGCGAGGATACTAGGTAGAGGAGAACGTCGGGAAATTATCAGTCATGCGCTTCCACACGCTGAAAGTCCTTAAACCTTAAGGCGAGTGATGCAATAGCTACTTACGAGTGTTAAGCTCCTATAAACTGTGTGAATGAATCTGAAAAAGCGTCCATCATGTGTTGCCTGAGGCATGGACATCATGTCATCAGAGAGCTTTGATGCACAATGTGCAGGCTTGGTCCAAAAGTGTGGCAGTCGAACAACCGATGCTCCGTCAACAAAGCTTCAACAATGCTGGTCGCATGCACACACACAAGATAACCAACATTCGTTCATGTCATGAGCAGGCAGAGCAAAAGGGGAGGGCGGAAGGCACCTGGTCCAGCGAAGAGCGTGGCATTGGACACGAAGTTGTTGTCCACCGTTGCAGAACGACGGGGAAGCACGGCGGGTAAGTTCTTCGGGTTGAGCTACAGCTTGCCCCTCAAAACAACTGAAGACCAAATTCCCGCGAGCGACCTTTGCTCCTCCAATTCTGTAATAAACTCAGCCTGTATTCAATCTTAAATCCATACTCCTATACACACAAATCCATTCAACTCAAACCGCTGTCCAAACGGGTGTTTGCTTAATTGCTTGCTTGTTATGTGGTTTTGGAATCCTCCGATTGGCTATGTAAAAAACACACCACCGGCATGTAAAATACGCACACAAATCATAATCTCAAAACTGGGGGAGTTGAACTCGCAAATGTGCAATTTGGGTTGATCATGGAAAACTGCCAAAACATACACCCTATCCCCGGCATACGCGCATCCCTGCTTAAGTTGATCTCTGAATCAGGGGTCTAATCTATAATAGACTATAATGTCTGACATACATATATATATATATATATATATGCATCTACTTACATTCATGGACATATCTACCCATCTATCTATCTATCTCTATGTTGATACACATACTTTATCTATTTTATTTTGTAGAGTTATATGTATATACACATACTATATGTTGTGTAACGCTTCTTCTTACTGGGGCCTGGCTTCAAGCCTTTCGGGCTTCGAGTGGGCAGCGCACGGTGCGGCTTCTGATCTCTCGGAGACGCGGACGAAACCTGAGCAGCCAACCATTAGGGGTTTCATGGAGGAAGAGGATGAATGAACCTTCGACTACAGTTCCTGCATAGTTTTGCCCCAAACCCTAAACGGTCTAAACGATCCTGAACCCTATAAGAATTAAACCCCGATCATAGCCCAACGCCTCTCAGGGGCGCCGCTGTTGGGTGTATATCGGTCTCCATTAAGGGGGAAAGCCTGACACAAGATCTTAAAACCCGTAAGTCCTACCCCCCAAACCCGACCCGTTTAGGCTAGAGGCTCTAGATCAATCACTGCTGCATCACACATGCCACAACAGTCCTTTCTGTAGGGCTAAGGGATTATTCACGATGAGTTCCTTGTGGTTGCTTTGTCTATGGAGGTATTCTTGCCGCCTTAAATTGCCAGGATAGCTAGGTCACTGGCAGATTCAGCCATCAGCATTGTGACGGCGCATTCCACTTAACGGGTATCTGGCTCCTTGGGTTTAGGGAAGGCTTCGACAATTTAGCCCTTGGACCATTTGAAACAGGGTACGGCTGAGACGAGGGTTCCGGTTGCTGTGCTTGTTACTGCCTCAAGGTTTTTCTTTTTCAAGGTTTAGGGCTTAAGGTTTAGCCTGTGGCCCCAAATTGAATCTGAGGGTTCAGGGCCTTAGGTCGGGCTTTAGGGTGTTACAGTAGAAGCCAGAAAGTTGGAATATCATTATCGTAACCCCTTTAAGGTAGATTATAGGGGATCCCACCATTAATCCATATTCCAACTTTCTGGAGTTCCCTTTAGGGTTTTGCTCTCTAGGGTTGAGGCTTTCGGCTTAGGTTTTCAAGGCGTAGGAGTCTAGGCTAAGGTTTTTCAACACCTCCGACTGCAAAGAGCCGACTCACCAAAGACTCCACTACTCCTTAGTTAAGGAATATATACCTTAATCTTATCAGGGTTCCTATTATGATTTAAGGCATTTTCCGTAAGTAAGGGGGTTTGGGAGTCTCTGGGATCCCAACTTGTGAAAGGCGCCGACCTGCGAATCCTACACCCAGACCCCAACCCTAAACCCTAAGCCATAAGCTGCAAAACACCTACACCCCAAAAGCCCTCAACTCTAAACCCTAAACTAGTAGAACCCCGGATTTGGTAGCCTACGCTACTACACGGTACTTTATATAGTAATATAGGAACCACCATGCAGGGATCTACTTTCTATTCTTTGCGGGGGGGTGGGGGCAAAGTCAGACTTATCAGTCCGCTGTCTCAGTTCTAAAGCGACACTCTGAACACCCTAAAGTTCTCCATTCGTAACGTATCGACGTCTTATCTTACTGAGGAAATCTCCCAAACCTGAACCTGCACACACTTCAAGCCCCCTGCCCCATAGGGAAGTTTCCGAAAAAAATAGGGAACCCTATGATAGAACCCTTATTATAAGGACCCCAAATTACCGCACCCCCAATCTTCGGAAACTCCCATGGCCCAAAACCCGGAGCCCCGCCCTGCGACCGCGGATCCGCATAAGGAACATCTCCGAGACCTTTAAGCCTTAGAGCCCTAACAACCCAACCATAACCCTAGGGCTCCAAAGAGCTCAAAGTAGGTACTATTTGTAGACTTTAGGCACCACAATAGGTACTATTTGTAAACTTGGAGTCTGAGGGTAAGAACCTCCAGAACCTAACCCCAAAGCGCCCCATAAACAAAAGCTGTGCAACCTGTCAACGCCCCTAAGCCGAAACCCCACAAGCCAACCCCGACGGTCACTGGGGCAGTGGCTCACTGAAAGCACGCTTTCGTCGTCTGGGGAGCTTGCGTTAATGGCTCAGGCCCCAAGACTTCGGGACAGAAGGCTTACCCAAAGAGTTCAAGTATCTTTATGGTATATACTTAGACCCCCAAAATACCCTATAAGTATATACCATACTGATACTTGAACCCTTTGGGTTAGGGAACAGGGATGTTTGTTGTTTTTAAGGGCCCTTTTTCAGTCTGCATGAAGCGTCCTAAAACAGGGATGTTTAGGGCTGAGGGTATCTCTCCAAAGCTTCAGGGTTGTTAAGGCGGGAATTGCGGTGAAGCTGCACAGTGTTTTGCTGCTTGTGGAGCATTGAAGTTTGTTTACACATACTTGCGATCTGGGTGGTTTACGCTGCAGTGGTTGTTGCTTTGTGCGATTCAGCATCTTAGGGTTCGGGCTCTCTCTAATCTACGCGCGATCTGTGTTTTTCCTAAACCCTTTACGATACCTTGAAACTCTAAGCCCGAAAAGCCTGAAACACTCTGAGAACCCTAACCTCAGCAACCGTAAGGGCTTTAGGGGCTTTAATTAACATGGATTCAGGCCTGAGGGCTCCTTGGTTTAGGGTTTACTAGACCGGTTAGGGGGTTTGGGGCAGTTTAGGTCATCGTCTGCTTCTTGAGCTTCATCAAGGTGCGCGCCCACTTGGGCCTGTACTTCCCCCCAGGCTCCAGTTACCTAAAGAGTAAGTTCGGGGTACATAATCTCTCTCTCTCTCTCTCTCTCTCTCTCTCTCTCTCTCTCTCTCTCTCTCTCTATATATATATATATATGCACAGGAACCTACTATTTAGGGAACTGGAGCCCTAGGCCTTGCAAATCTGGACTCCGCATCAGCGCGCGGGCCAATGCTCCATGCCAAGCCCGCAGGCACAATGGGCAGCTCCAGGCTGAAACTTTCGAACTGCAATGTCCCCAGGTAAGTCCATGCACTTGGAGGATCATTGGACTTAGTAAGTGAGGTTATGAGTACCTTAAATGGGGTTATAAGCAATTATAAGTATAGTTACTTTAGTTATAACCCTGGTTACTAAGTCCCACGACCCTTCAAGTATCCAGGTGGGGGTGTTCTCCTCGATGGTTGGCACCTCCGCCTCGGCCTCCTCGGCCTTCAATCTTACTCCAGAATTCAATACCTGGGACTCATGAGTGGGAACTCCAACACATGGCTGACCTCGCCATACTACAATACACAAAAATGTGCCTTAACATAGTATGAAATACTGTAATATACTAATTATAATTGCTATAACATACAGCAAAGGACTGCAGCATACAATGACGGAAATTAGCATGCACTATCATCATCAGCATCTGGTGGAAGGCCAATCACAAGAGTCTGCATGTTGACCAGTTGACCAGGGACTTGCGTTCAGGGCGAAACAAGAGTTCTTTGGTCTTCGATCTTTTGTTGGGGGCTAGATTTAACATATTGGGGAAAACCCTGAACACCCTCCTTTATACCTTAATCCATCCTAAACCCAATGCCAATACAAATTGCTAGCGCTCTACAAGGGTTCCCCTCAATGGTTTCTACAGGTGGAGGGTTCCGGGCTTCAGAAACTTCAAGTTCAGAACTTCAGGTGGGCTTTCTAGGCCGTGAACCTCCAACTCATAAGCCTTAAATTAAGCAGCAAAACCCGGCTACGAACCCTTCACCCCCTAAACCTAAACCCTAAAACCTATATATATATATATATATATATATATATATATATATATATATATATAAAAGCCCTACGCCATCACCCGACCCTAAACCACACCAAACCACCCACACCAAACCACCCTAAAGCCCGGAGGCCCGAAGCTGAGGTCGACGCAATGTCGCAGAGGATACCGGTGGGGCAGTCGTCGTCAACCTCCATGGGGTACAATTATAACTACTACTACTACTACTACTACTACTACTACTACTACTACTACTACTACTACTACTATCACTACTATCAGTCTTCCATTCCCTACTAACCAAAGGTAAGAGAAAGGTTGAAGGTGGGGGCCTACCTAAATCGACTGGAGTTTCGGGCTTAGGGTCAAGTTTGTTTTGGAGGGGTGGGATTCAGTGACTATTCTATTTGGCAACCTGCACCCATGCAACTAGGGGTTAAGGATTCAGGGTCGAGGCCTGTGCTTCAAAAACAAGAGACCGAACAAAGCGTGCTCCAGACAAAAAGCTTGCAGGGAGTGTTTTTTCCTTCAGAAGGCTCGTCCTCGGTCCGGCCTTTTTCTCCGGGCCCCAAGCGCTCCAACAAGAGCTTGAAAGGAGCTGCACGAACTGGGCCTTCAGCCAGTTGTCGTCGCAGAGACCAACCTCTACGGCCTTCACCTGTTGGGCTAGAACGTCTGGGACTCGCAGCGTCTCGCCCTCCAGTACCAGATCCAAGGCCCAGCATGGCTTTTTCAGCGCCCTCAGCTGTCGCATGCCCAACTTCGGCTTGAGCTCCGGGGCCAGGGTCGTCAAGAACCTAGACCCTCCATCTACCCTCTATTGGACCCTGAATGCCGGTTATTTGGGGCCATAGACCCCTATTTGAGGGTACAAGGCGGGTCCTGGTAAGAGCTTTCGATTCAGTTTCAGAGTTCAGGCACTTCTGAGGGTTTCGAGCCTGAGACGGAAACAGTAAACTTCACGTATATAGGGGCCTTAATACTGTAATTAGAATAAGCTTTAGGGGCCAATCATAAGATAAGTATATCAAGGAACCCCCAACATAGTATAAGTAATTAATTAATGAGTAAGACCTCTATATATAAAACTGGCTCGCCATGACCCTGGCTGCTGTAAGCCACGCGTTGTAGCAGCCGGACAAGCTTAATACCTGGTTATTGGGGGGTCGCTGTGCTATAGTTCTGTGCAGGACTAGAAGGAACATTATGGTATAGTTCCTATATTTCGCTGCCCCTATACATGCCCAAAAACACACAGAATGGGCTGCTGTGGAGAGCCGCACCTGCTACGGGGGCTTTAAGGTCAGATTTTGCCAGAGTCGTGTGGCTTGGAAGACGGTGATCCTCGAGAGTCTTATCTTGTTTGCTCGTGCAGCTTGGAATTTTCACTAGCTACTTAAAGGGTCATGGGACTTAGTAACTAGGGTTATAACTAGGGCAACTATACTTATAATTACTTATAACCCCAATTAGGGTACTTATAGCCCTACTTACTAAGTCCCATGATCCTCCAAGTAGTCCTGCGCCCACGGCCCTCCCTTGCTTGCACTGCCTCGCACTGTACGTAGACTTAGAGGGTCCGTATGTACTACCGTTATGGAAGTAGTTCCCCGAACCCATGCATAGTAAGGATGGTCTACTGGGATCCACTTCCGTAATGGTGGCATACCTCTGGGAGAAGATGTATACCTGGCAAGCGATAAGAGCCACCAGAAACTCGCTATGCGAAACCCGAAGGTGGAGCTCTACACGCGCAGCCCTAAATCCTACACCCTGAAGCTGAGACTCCACAGGACTTTTTACCACCGAACCTTAAACCCTGATCCCTGATAAGCCAAAAGCCTGAACCGGCCAGGCCTCGCAGCATCCGTACTGTGAGAGCTCAGAGCAATGATTTTCACACCTTCGGCGAAGAGGTTCGGTGGAGAGGCTGAGGGCTTAGGGTTTAGGGGTTTAGGGTTTAGGGGTTTGGGGGTTGAGGGGTTTAGGGTTTCGGGCATCTATTTCATGGCGGTGCACGCAAAGAGCATAGCTTTTGGGCCGAGTTGAAAACCCACTGAAGTTGGGGCCTCGAGTGGTTCAAGCGCTATGTTCAACATAGCATAGTCAAGCGTGAACTGTAGGCTTTGGGGCTATAAAGTACTTTCATTATATCCAGGCCAACGGCCTTGCAGTCCTAGACGGTTCACGGGCATTAAATTTGTAGGAGCACCCAAACGGTCCGAAGTACCTTATAGGGATACTTACCCAAACCATAATTGTAATTCCTACTACAGAAAGGCTAAGTAGCGGCTACTTTCGACTATGTAAGTACCCGTGACCTTTTAGGGGCAGGCTTGTGAAATAAGGCCACAAAAGCAACAATGAAAGTATAACTTTCCTAGAAAGGTGTCTACTTGGAGGATCATGGGACTTAGCAAGTAGGGTTATAGGTACCTTAATTGGGGATCTTAAATATGGATCAGTTACTAAGTCCCACGACCCTTGAAGTAGTACCCCGTTTACCCAAGGAGCCCAAGCAGCTAGAGTTTACCTCATCAAGCGCTACGGTTGATGCCATAAATCATTCATGCATTACCTCAAGGACCCTAGACTATGGGAAGTTATGGAATATTCCTTATCATGGGTAACACAGGATTTATACCATCAACCATATGAGTCCATGTCCCAAAACCACGGGCCGAACCTAAAGCACCGACATACACGAGCAATGCTGGGTGCAGGGTTTAGGGTTTAGGGCCTAGGGTTTAGGATGGGTCTAGGCTTTAGGGTTCAGGGTTTAGGGCTTCAGACGTAAATGGCACCTTCAAAAAATCTCACTTACCACCCTTCATTTAAGAAGACTTGCTGTTTCGGTCCCTGGCAGAAAGGTGAGTAGTCATGGGTCCACAATGGTCTACAGCAGTCCGATACAGATACTGTGCAAACTTCACACATAGCCAACGGTTCTTCAAGGATCCGGCGCGACTCCCGAGTAGCCGGGGTTGCCTTGGTCAGGGCTTCGGAATTTGACGGTTCACGAACCAAGAAAAGAGAGCGGGTGTCAGGATAAACATGGGTATGAGGGTGTGGGAATCAGGATTGCGGACTTCGGGCATTTGGGGTACTGTATCTATAGGTCTGCAGGGAAGAAGAAGAGTGAACTAGGCATGCGATACAGCTTCTGGATCGCAGGCTGCGCAGCATTAGGCTTGTAGGGTCATGCTTTGCTTGTGTTGTAATGCTCATCATTGTTTTTGGGTCGCCCAAACTACAGTCTAACGACATAGTCGGCTCGAACATAAACCCTTAAGCAGCGGCTCTGTTTGTGCATACGCCTTTAGCCGTGTCCTTCTTGTTCGGCAGGAAACCCGTCTAGGGTGTACAGATGACGAGATTATAAACTTTCACACTTGGGGCAGTTGGACTGAGCTAGAAATGTTGACTCTCTCGCGAAACGAGCCTGCAAAGGAGAAGTCCAAGACGCCAGTAGTGATACTGTTTCGCTTGTTGCAGAACCGCGGACAAGAACAGTACTGGAATGCCACAATAGACTGAGGTAGTCAGAGGACTGTGGTGAGCTTGAATTGAATGCTGTTTTTCAGGACCACTGTTGTGTGGGCATCAAGGCAAGTCTACGAGGGCTGGGGGGCACAGCATACCACTGCGGAGCAAAAGATTGGTCTTAGAGTCTCAAAAACATGGGGTTCCCTGTTGGGCACCCGCTCTCCTGCTACAGGCTTTTGTTTGGGAAAACAGAAGGGGACAAAGCGTAGAGTTCAGGCTAGTAGACGACACTGAGCTCCGTACACTCGCAGCGCCCGATGCCAAATGCCTCCGACATACGGAACCCTGAGCCACTACAGCAAACCCCAGAAAGTTGGAAACCGGATTAAGGCCAAATAGTGCTGGGATTCCCTATACATTACTCTTAAGGATT
This sequence comes from Symbiodinium sp. CCMP2592, assembly GCA_905221615.1. NCBI lineage: Eukaryota > Dinophyceae > Suessiales > Symbiodiniaceae > Symbiodinium > Symbiodinium sp. CCMP2592. The sequence continues at coordinate 36,513 of CAJNDT010005580.1, forward strand.
GAGGTTATGGGGTTTCCAACTTTTAGGCTTCTACTGTAACCTCCAGACCCACCAAAGTTGATATGGGAGTTTCGGACAATAGGGGACCCTAAGATAGTACCCGGATCCTTATTATAAGGGCCCCCAAAAAAGGTACCCCCTATTTTCGGAAACTCCCACATTATAAAAAGACTTTGCATCACAACTCGACAAAGCCTAAGGTTGACAGGTCCTGGTCAAAAGAGGCCTTCGCAATTACAGTAGAAGCCAGAAAGTTGGAATATCATTATCGTAACGCCTTTAAGGTAGATTATAGGGGATCCATATTCCAACTTTCTGGAGTTCCCTTTATTTCGGTAGAACAGGGCATTCTTCCCTCCCATAGGATCTTTGGGCCTGACAGAGCTTCACCGGGTCCGATCAAGGGGCGGCATGCTTCGACGAGGGTTTAGAGAGTAGAGTTTTGCTGTAGCTCAGCTACATTGGGATTGTAAGTCGATGCTATAGGGCATGTAGCTACTCATACCTCTGTAGTGCGGTTCAGTGCTTTAGCGGCGGCCAAAGCAAGGCAAACAAAGCGGGGGGGACAAGCGGCACAATGCATGAAACTGCCTCAGACCCTAAACCCGAAACCCCAATGTCCCGGATAAGAACCGATGTCTAAGTATCGAACTGCCTTACATATCTCCGCTCGGAGAGCATCTGCACGTGCCCTTAAGCCCCCAAGGCCCTGTAACACCCTTGCCCATGTCCATATAATTCTGGAATTGGGTCACAAAAGACCATCATGATTGCGGGGACCTACGTCCGTAATAGGAATGTAGATGGACCCTAGGCCCTAGGTTATACAGTTTATAAAGCAGAAACTCATCTTCATACCGCACTGCTGAAAGGCTTCAGGGTTCAGGACCATCCCGTTGGCTGCACAGCCTTTCATTTGTTAATCATGGGCGTTCCACGAAGGGTGTTGGAAGGGATAGAGATTGAGAGAGACAGAGAGAGACCGAAGGAGAGACAAAGGGAGACAGAGAGAGAGAGAGAGAGAGGGATAGATAGATAGATAGACAGATAAATGGATAGATAGATGTGCATACATACATACATACATACATACACATACTACAAAACACTAACTGCATACATACATACGTATTCTACAAAACACTAACTTCACCGCCTCTACATCAGGATGTAAGGAAAACTGCTCGACATCTAAACTTGTGAACAGGAACCTCGACAAGATCATTTTGGAAACTCGTAGGCCAGAAAACCTACGAATCTTGAACGCTTGAAAACATTACCCTATACCCTAAACCCTAAACTCCTAAACCCTTCACTCCTCGACCATTAAGCTTAAGCCCTGCACCCTGCTTGCAACCGTTGGAGCCCTAGCTTACAAAGAGCTTGACTTAGAGGATCATGGATATGAGTACATCGTCAACAGTTGGGCTTGAAAGTGCGATAACCTCCATACCTGCTAAGGCATCCATAGCCATGTAGACACACTAAGCCCCATGATCCTGCGAGTATCCTCGAGTGTAACATGCACAAACATCCTGCCTGTCCGCTGGTGCGCAGGCAAGCGCCCTGCATGACAGGACAAACATCACCACAACCCGAAAGATCAACGTCGTGTATGGGAGCACTGAGTCGAATCAGAGACAGAGTGTTGCAGGCCTTGGGACCCGCCCTTGACAACAATGAGCAGGGAGAGCGGGGGGGAAAGTTAAAGCTGAAAGGATTCTGAGACTTATACACATGGTAAGTAAGTGGAGGTTGCAAGTCCGATCGTACCTACTTGTAGCCGCATTGTAGCCCTACGTCGGACACACCGAGTGAGACCCGCGAACCCCGCTCATGTCCCGGGTTAGAATCCAACTTCTAGAAGCCCTACATAAAGGACCGTTTTTAGAGAGCTAGCCATGAACTTTCAAGATACTTTCAAGAAAGAGCCCATCAACTTCTGAGTCCCTAACAGCGGATGCCGGAGTACGAACGCCCTCTCCCATAAGAAGGATAAGAATAGGGATGCTAGCATTAGAGCCTTTAGAGAAGAGGGCCTATCAACCTTCAAATAAAGAGGACTTCTCAACCAGGTGTCTACATCACTCTCGCTGGGCGTCTGAAAAGCTCCTCCAGATACCCTGCGTTTTCAAAACCACATAACAGCCCATCCAGACCCTGAGTGCCTTAAACAACTAAGGGCTCGAGGCAAACACCCGAAAGATTCAACCTCTAAGTTCAACATAAGCCCTGACGCCCAGATCCTCAAACTCTAATCCCTTGTACCCACACTGTGCAACTGCGAAGCTAACATAGGGGCTTTAATAACTAGAATAAGGTTTCGGAGCCCATGATACTGTATTTATAATAAGAAGGAATCCACCAAAATGGTGTAGGCAATTGCTTTGGCCCTATATCCCTAAATCCCTTACAGTACCGTTCTAGAACCCTGTTTAAGGGAATCTATTCGGCTTCAAAGCGATAGGGTGCCTGCCCAGAGCATGGAACCTGCACGTTCGGGAAGAATCGGTTCGCTCCTGGCAATGGGGGTTCACGCGGTTTAGGCTGTTGGGGTTAGGTCTTCATGGTTTACTGTAAGATTACGAAGTTCAGCTTTAGGCGTTTAGGGCTTAACAGTTTAGGGCATTGATCAAAAGTTCTTGCGGGTTTTGACGTTTTTGTACATGGTGTCGGCTGCATCTAAACATCTGTATGAGGATGGAACTGAATCAAACAATGAGGCGTCGGTATTTGGGTTTTGGAAGGTTGTGGGCTCAAGGGGACTCATCCGTAGGAGCACCAACAAGAACAGCCCTGGGCCCTCGGCCCCGAAAAAAGCAAGAGCTTGCCTTCGCTACGCTAACCTGTAGGGTATGCGTGCACTCCCGGAAGTGACGTGACAACAGTGTCACCGGAACACACTTGTTCAGGAATATCTGCTCGGATACACGGACGCCATCTCCTGGACCAAGTTCGGAGCTGCTGTCTTGCCCTTCAGGTGACTTTCGCGCAATCTTATGCTCTCTTCATCGTACAACATACTCCCTCTTGTCTTCCCGGCGATTTCGGTGTGAAACCTCGGAACACCGACAGTCTCCTCTCAGGCCTCTTTGCTCCTGAATCGAAGCGAACCTATGGTCTTCTCCAGGAATTGCGACAAACATAATAATCGCAAAAAAAATGAGTAAAAACATAATAGTCGTAAACAAATGAGTATCGGCAATAATGACTCTTACTACTATTTGGGTGGTTGGTACTTCGCGATGTGGTTAATGTCTCATGTTTGCGATGATCGCACCATTCCATATTGCTCTGCTCTACACTCACCCATACCCTCAGCTCTACCAAAAACTCTAAGCCCTGGCAGCCCTAGCACAGCTACATAGTACAAGACACTAAAACCCTATTCCTGGTGGGGCTTCGGCGTTTGGGTTCAGGGCCTGGTATTGCGGCTTTGGGTGTTTAGTCAGAGGTTCCACATATACTACCAATATTGAATTTCGTCCCGACACCAAAACAGGGATGGTCTTTTGGGACCTACTTCCATAGTTGTATACATATATATATATATACATATGTATGGACCCTCTGGGTTATTCATCCCAAGTTTGCTGCGTCCTGTCGGGCAGGCATCGTAGCAGTGACAGCCGACCTGCGTGGGTTTGGAGATTAGGGCTCATCCTTGACCTAACAAGGCCTACTTCTTTGTGGGTTCTTATTGTGTAACTTAATACGGAATTTATAGGGACCCCACAAAAAATAGGATTTGGTTGGTTAAGGCATGGTTTAGAGATTCTGGTTTAGGCGATAGGGCCTGGGGGTTGATTCAGGGTTCCGGATGCAGAGGGCTAGAAAGGGTTTGTGAGTCTTTAAGGATTTTGGGGGGAGGTTCAGAGAGGTTCTGTGAAAAGTTATGGGGTTCAGGGTTGGGTAGGGCCGTAGGTGTGCCGTGTTCAGGCGTGCTGTTCGTGCTGCTGCAGCACTGGCTCCGAAATCGCCACAAATCCCCCAAACCAGGTTACTAGTCTACATCATGGACTCAGTCTCAAGATACTTGGAGGATCATGGGACTTAGTGAGTACGGTTATAGGTACCTGGTACTTATAACCCTAGTTACTAAGCCCCATGTCCCTTTAAGTAGATGTCCCCAAACCCTATAACCACTGACACCCAAACCACTATCCAAGCAGCTAAACCGCTACGACCGGGCATCTAAAACCAGAGCCCAACGCTATCCGCTATCCCTTAAGCATTTCAGTTCTGGCACTCGAAAGAAGATCGCTCCCTAAAGCCCAAAACGTAAGCCCTGAAAACTAAACACCAAACCCCAACCCTCAAATCAACAAACCCCCAGCCCATCTCCAGACACCCGAGCCCTTAGTCTTGGTCATCAACTCTGCAGCAATAAAGCCCTGTCATCAACTTTAAGGCTCCGACATACCAGGAGCCCCCAAGCACCCTCTAATGCAGCCCTTATGGTACTTCCTTCAAACTCTTAAACCCTGAACTTCTGGACCCTTATCCCGAACACCTGAACTCCTGTAAAGCCCCTACGGCTCCCCCAACTCATGGAGGGCATGGCATGGCTTAAACCCTAAAACCACGAGGAAGGAATCTGCAGCATCCTGAAAGGAACCTTTAAAGGAATCTCAAGAGGAACCAGGGAACCCTTAAAGGAATCCTGAAAGGAACCCCAAAGTGGCCTCTTGGCCACCTTGGGCATGGGCCTCGCGCACAGCTCAGGGGCTTCTGAATTTCAGGTTTACGTGCTTCCTTCAAGGGGCTCCTTTCAAGACTACTTTAAGGGTTCCTTGGTTTCTTTAGGCTACTTTGAGGATTCCTTACAGGTTCGTTCCTTTACAGGCTTCCTTAAGGCGGTCCTGATTAACAGGTTTTGTAGGGTCGGGGGTTGGGGGTTTTTGGGGCTCCCCGAATTTGTGGTTTAGGGTTGAGGCTTTGGGGTTTACGGTTTAATGTTTAGGGTATGACCTACCCGCGGAGCAAGAGTTTTCATCAGAGCATGGGAAGATTCCGACTAAAATTCTGCATGCATAGTCCTTTACCCGGCTTGAGTGTGCCGGGCAGGATTGTTCTACTCGCTGACGGCCGAGAAGACGAGGTCACGATCCGCTTTCGGGGCACATATGTAGCAAATTATCGGGAATGTCCATCGGGTCGATTCATGCACTAGACCTAGGAATAAAAAGGGTGCCCTTTTTGGTTCAAAGGGGGTTATAAGGGAACCTACACCCTAAAAAAGGGAATAAGGGCCTACTTCCGAGTGCACGATCGCCCAGGTAGGAGCTCCAGGGGACCGGCATTCTCTTTCAGCTGCAACATCAGCACTTCGTACGTGTGTTGCTCCGCGGATGCCGGCTTGTAGTTGTAGCGAATGTGCGAAATGGTACGTTGTAACCTGTATGTGTGTTCATATACATATATATATATATATATATATATACGTTGAGAGAGAGAGAGAGAGAGAGAGACTGAACAAGTTCAGCCTTCAGGAATGAGGCTTTAGGGTAGACTAGTTGTTCAAGGTGTGCGATCAAAGAGGTTTAGGATTTCGGAATTTCGAGGTTGGGGAGGCTTCGTTTTGGGCCGGTCTTGCGGGCGAGCCCCTCGACACTTAGGGTTTAGGGGTTTAGGGTTTAGGGTTGAGGGTCTACGTGGTAGGCAGGGCAGGGAGTACATGGCGGAAAACTCTCGCATGCCCCCGAGGGGGAAAACCTGTACCTGCTTCACATTTTACAAGCGGTACACCGTAAAGGGGGAGACGTAACTTAAGTGCGGGCATACAGTGGTACAGCTACTGCAACCTTACTTGAAGCGCAAACCCCGAAATATCCTCCGCCCGGAATGTACTTCTATAGGTCCTTGAAAGGTCATATGACTTAGCAATCAAGTCATCTACGGCTGCAAAAGCTACGGTTACTGTTGACGCGGGATCTAGCGTTCACGGCTTTTGGCACAGGGAGCACCTTCAATGAGACGTCAGATCTTCAATCCGAAGCCTGGAAACCTAAATCCTTTGCACCGGAGACATAAGACTCCTAAACCCGAAACCCTCAACCCTATAAACTCTGAACCCCGAACCCTCATGCAGAACTGGAACCCTCGCGAAACCCCGGAGGGAGCGCACCTCGTACAAGCCGCGAATCTGAGAAGCGAGGTGGGTTGTGTTACCCTAAGGGGTCCAAAGATCCAATAATTAAGTACTTAGGTTTTGGATAGTGGTTTTGTTGTATAATATGTAGGAGAGTGCTGGTTGTGATATAGGTACTTGCACACTTAGGGTTGGAGCTACGGTCTACGGATTAGGTTTTAACCTTTAGGGAGCAGGGTTTACGGTGCAAGTTTTTTGGCTCAAAGTTTGGCAGCTTACCTAGACAGTCCTTCTACGACCCTCTATCGGACCCGAAGTTCCTACTTTGCGCCATATACTTGAGTTAGGAGCACGGGTTCTGGTACGGTTCAGGATGGTTTTGGCAGCTTGGGCCGGTTGTGGTTTCACTCCTCGCACCTACACCCATAACCTTGAAGCTCCAGTCATGAATTCTCAATGTTGGGTACTGCCCCCATACAGTAACAGTCTATAATAGGGCTACTATTAAGGGCCTGATATATCTTTATTATGAATATTATCCAACTGTTCTTGAGTGGGGGCAATAACCAACCTCAATGAGCTCAAGATCCCTATACCCTGAGTGTTTTGTTTGCAGGAGTTTGGGGAGCAAGGTTCAAGAGATCGAGTTCTGGTATGAGACGTTCTATTACAGCAACGATTCAGGGTCGCTCCAGTGCAGGCTTCCCTTCAGGGGAGTCTAGAAGTGTCGTGGCACGTCGAGGCTTTGTTGCGTGGTATTGCGGTGACTTTCTTGCAGGCATTGAGCAATGCCCCTGCAGGTGACGATTTCGAGGGATATTCGGTATGCAGGAGCACTTCTGACTACTGCTGTACATCCTCTCACAGCAGTCGAAAAAACTCTTTTCCTCACCATCGAGACGACTCGTCTGAATGCACCTTAGGCCAAAGGGTCCTAGGTACTGTTATGAGGGATATACTTGCCCAAATCATCATAGTAATCCATAATTAATATAGAAACCCTACTACACTCTACCATATAGGTCCTGCTACCAGAATATAGGTACTTCGGACCCGTTGGGCAACATATGCCAATCGTAAAGTCTGCGTTTCCCGAGCCTGGAATTAACCGGTTCGGCGTTTTGAGGCTTGGGATTCAAGCATTCGGATCTAGGGATCGACAGAAACTCACGGGAGAGACAGAAACTCACGGGAGAGACAGAAAGAGTAACATATCTGGAAATCAAGTACTCTGCCTACCTATTCAGTGCAAGACTGCAAACCAGCATCGCAACAAAACATGCAGCATCCAAAACCCTATACTTACCCCGAAACCTATAAAAGCCAACGCCACCAACCCAACACCACGCACAAGTGAAGAAACAAGCAGATCCAAGGAAGAAAACCCTGATCCCTGATGCCCTACAACACACCGTAGCCTAACTCCGTTTACAACAATATTGGATCCCAAGGCAATTGTTGTGGCAGTCTACCTCCTCAGCAGTCAGTGCATTCTTGAAGAGCGTCACATTGAAGATCCAACCTGACGGACGTTAAGGCTTCAGGACCTACTAACTCAATACGAGAGCATATGGGCGTAAACGTTTAGACTCAGCCGTGCAACGGGGACGTAGGTTGTTCTTGACTTGACTGAAAGCGGAGCTTCCAAACCGTCGATGCTTTTCGGTATTCGGGCTTTCGGTTGCGCTGCCACCAAACTTCCCAAAACACTTCCGACCATGCGACTGCCAATCAAAGAAGCAGACGTCCAATGATGCAGGTGACACAAACGAATGTTGAAAAGCGTGGATCAGCTCCAAAAGCAGAACCGCGGGCACAAGCTCTACTGTTCTGCAAGCAACTCCCAGCGTTCGCCGAGCCCCCCCCCGGGCAAGTGGGGCCTGAGAAGAAGGGCGAATGCGAGGTGCCGTGGATGACACCGTTGCGAGGATCCGTCTCGGAAGGTCCTGCTTGGGGTAGAGCAAAAGACGTACCTTAAAGGGTCAGGGGACTTAAAGTAGATATTTTGAGAACTTATAAGTATCATCAGCCCAATTAGGATCCCTTTTGGGGTACATATAAGTGTACTTAGTACCTCCTTAGTAAGTCCCCCGACCCTCCAAGTACCTTAAAGTACCAAACCCTACTTTGTTGTGGGGTCCTGATGTAGAACATGACACGGAATGCGTAGGAATCTTTCCCTATGCCGGTGCCGCGACTTAAGTTGCACCCCTGTAAAATACAGCAAAAAACCAGGATGAAATCCCATCAACCCTGGTGAACACCATTATGAAAGCCTTATGAGAACTGCGTATATCACCCCATATAGACCCTCCGACTTCATAGAACTATTCATTTCCAAAATGAAAGCCCTCCAAACATCATGTACAACTGCCCCAAGGGTCCACGTACTGTACTCATATAGCGTATACCTGGGCCTTACAGTAGTCGCTATATAGGTTCTTATCGTCCAAAACATGTACTAAAAGGAAGTTTCCGAAAATAGGGGTACCTTATTTTGGGGTCCTTATAAGAAGGATCCTACTATTTCGGATACTATATTTGGGTGCCCTATTTTCCGAAACTCCCATATGGGCTCATGGATCCTGAGGGCGGTTGACAAACAAAGCCTAAACCCAAAGTCCTAAACCCTAAGTCCTATACCCTAGGTTTAGGGCTTTTAGGGTTTAGGGTTTAGGGCTATAGGGTTTAGGGTTTAGGGTCCTAACCCTAAAGCCTTAAATACCCTAAAACCCTTAAATGACCGGAGGTCCAGACGCGAGGTCGTCGTTCCAGTACTGCGGATAGTGGGCCGAACTTCTGACACCCATGACGACCTTTGGGTTTAGGGTTTATAGGGCTTCAGAGGTTTATAGTTAAGGGGTTTGTAGTGTTTAGGGGGAAGTCAGGGAGGTAAGGTTTGGGATTGTAGCGGAGGGTTGACTTTTCGGGGCCTTGAAAATCAGACGGCGGTCTGGGAGCACTTTACAATAGAAATGTAGGAACCTGATTAAGAAACCTTGGATCTTTTATTCGGGTTCCTTATAGTTACGAATCCTAATATGTTGGGGTTATAGGGCCAGGGGTTTCTGAATCAGGTTCCTACATTATGGCAAACTACACAGCGACTGTCACAGTGTACTATTTCTAGATCTTCTGGCCCGTACATGTCGGAGTCTTTAGAGATTGGGGTTTCAGGTGTCCGAAATTGAAGCTTTCAGGCTTTGACGGTTTAGCGTTTCGCAACAGTCTGCGTCTTGAGCACAGCGAAAGCATCGAAACCTTCCGCTTGCTCATTCATGGAGGCCTCCAGTTTCAGGCAGTGACAGCAATCTTACTTTTGGGACGATCTAAATTCCGGGCGGCCTTGTCCTGCCATTTGCCGGTCAAAAAGCAGTCGAACGTGATTGCAAGGACCAGCCAGCAAGAGACACCAAAACCCATCAAAGTAAGGAACATACCCGAAATCTTATTTGGGCTCCTATTATGATTTATATACCTTAATCAATGGGTTGTGGAGTCTCTGCGGCTTGAGTGTCCGGATTAGTCTCAGGCTTTACGGTTTAGGACTATTGCCCCGAACCCAACTTGGCCCTATCGGCCCCCACAGACACCGAAGCCTACTCACAGACTGCAAAGTTTTCCGAACTACAGTGGGTTTCCTAGAGACATCCTTCTCGTAAATCACTGGGATCCTTTATGTAGTTAAGACGCTATTTTATGAGATGCCTTTAAAGTTACAGAAACCCATATGGGTGGTTGTCAAAATTATGGTCCCGCTTTGGGTCCTTATTGTAGTACGGCACCTAATGTTTAGGATACCCCAAAAAGGGGCCACAATTTTGATAAGACCAACGAAGAAACCCCTAAAACACACTTCAAAACTCGAATAATCATGTGCCTACTTACCCAAAGGCCCCAAAGTAGTTCCTTTTTGGGGGTTCGTATATAGAATCCTATAGGGTAATCCCAAAAAGGAACTACTTTAGGGCCTCTGGGTAAAGACCTATTTTTTGCATCGTTCGGGGAAGAGCCTTTCTGGCCCTGAAGCCCTGAAGTCACAAATAACACGAAACCCGACGCCCGAAACTCGAAAGCTGCAGACCATTAAACCCCTCGAAACAACACCTTAACCCCAAATATCCTACCTTTTTGAGCCTTGAGGAACCCGATCGGTTTCTGAGGGTCCAGGTAAGCCCCCTACATGTCCCGGAATCTGAGGGGGGAGCTTTGATTGATAAGAACAATCTGCTCCGAAATTGAAGTGGAATCTGAGCTTTAATCTGACTCGGAAACTGTCCCAAATCTGAGCCGGAATCTATCCCGGGAGATGGCGCTAAATTCAATCTGTGTCGGGATCTCTCAAGGAAATGGTGCCAAACTCAATCTGACCCGGTGCCAAATTCAATCTGACCCGGGTGATCGGTGACTTTGTTTGTAAGGCTCGGGGCCATGCATTTCTCGTGGCCACCAGATTTGGGCCAGCATGGAACGGGGAATATGTCTGGTCAGATTCCCGGTCGGGTTCAGGGCACGGTCAGAGGCCCCCCGCCCGCCCCGCCACGACGTCGCCCTGCCCGGCCCCGCCCCAGCCCCAGCCCTGGACAGAAGCACACCTCCTTCAAGCAGCTCGTCGCAGACTGTCTGCAACGACGGGGGAACTCATGGTTTCCACCGCGCTGCATGTCGGTGCTTCTCTATTAAAAACGTCTATTGTGACACTGCCACAAAGACTATCGCGACTCTGCACTGCTGTGCTGTGCGCGGCACTCGAACAGATCAACGTTTCATGCAAGCGCACGCACTCACCACTACTCTCCCATGCTACCCGCCACCAGCACTGCAACTCAGAGAACTGACCCCCAGAAGATTTCTGCCTGCCAAGGCACCCCGGTCAGATGATTTTACAGATTGCTTCTCAGACTCTGCACAGGCCGCCCCGGTCAGATTGATTCACAGATTGTTTCCCAGATTTCTGCACCGCGGGTCACCCCGGTCAGATTGATTTACAGATTGCTTCTCAGATGTCAGTGCGTAGCAGACCACCCCGGTCAGATGGCTAGTCAGATTAAGTTACAGATTGCAACCGCCAAACGACCCCTGTCACTTTGCCGGACACATTGAAACTCAGATTCCGCACAGAACTTATTCATTGATCGCACTCCAATGATTACAGCAACTTAGCTTTACAATCCTAAAACCGGAAACCCTTGCTGCCCTAAACCCTAAACCTTAAACCCTAAATCCTACACCCTGAACACAAAACCCTCAATCCTCAACCTTAAACACAGACTCCTAAACCCTCTACCCTCAACCTCTGCTTGCTGCCACCAAGTTGCCCTCGCAGAGCCGGGTCCGTGCATCCTTGCGGGTCAACAAGGGTTTAAGATTTAGGGATTCTAGGGTTTTAGGGTTCCGGGGTTCAGGGTTTAAGGACTATGGGGTTTAGGGTCTAGGGCTTAGGGATTTTATTTGGGTGTTCTAGGTTTGAAGGGATACTTTAAGGGTTCCTAAAAGGGCTCTATAGGGTTTAGGGCTACAGGGTCCATGTACTCATATACTATCAACTTTGACCTGAGAGTACTCCCTATATAGGTACATTGGACAAAAAATATATAGCATGTGGGTGAATGGACCCTTACAGAAAAATTATCTATTGGGCAGAAGCATGGGACTTTGGTGTTTCGGTGTATTGATGCTCAGTCATGGCACAAGCTGAGTCTTGGAGAAACCCTCACACATGGCTTGCAGTCAAAGGATTTAAGGTCGTAGGGTTTGGGCTCTTAGGTTTGTCGTTTTTGAGCTCCTTTTTCCCAGAGGCTACAGTCTGCGACTGTAAGAAGGCCTCAGGCTCTTACGGATTAGAGTCTAGGGTTTCGGGCACAGGAAGCCTACAATAGCCCACATAAGTCTCGCCATGCACAATCCCCAAGGGTCCAAAGGGCCCAAAAATTCTAGTTATGTAGGTTAGGATTGGGGAGAGTATACGATTATTGGGTAGTGGGACCCTTGGGGAATCCCCTGATTCGGTTTATGGTCGACCCTGGGCACGCAGTGAGGCCCATACACTGCCCATTTGGAAGCTTTAAAGTCTGGGCGGCAACTGCTGATGTAGACCCCTGAGTCATACATCCCGCTCCTCGCGTCTATATGGATCATAGTAGCATGGGGATCCGAATACTAAGGGCCTCTGAAAGAGAAGGCGTTTCAAGGCACTCTGTCCTGTCGATGCTCTCTGTGACGACATAAGGCTCCCCGTACCTCGGAAAGCACGTGTTTCAGGCCCCGTATACAGGGGGGAGGGGGGGGGGTCTTACTGATTAGAATAGCAGTCGGGTGTGGGGTTGTATTACATACTGAATATTGATTATCTACTATCGGTTATATAGTTTCTATTGGTTTCTACTGTCGGTTATATAGTTTGATACATATATGGACTTAGAAAGAACTGCAAGGGGATATTTGCCACGAAGTGTTGAGTGAGAACTCTGTATTCGTTGTCGAATTCCAGAGCCTAAACCAGCCCCTTGAATCTTGAACTCCCAACCGTTGGGTCCCAACCCTTTAGCCTACTCCACACCAAAACTCCCTGAAGCAAACGCTCTGATCCTCCGATCATTCCAACATCAGCAAGCGTTGCGCGGAATTGAGGTTCAGAATTTAGGGTTCCGGGTTGATGGTGTGCGGTTCCGGGTTTAGGACTTTAGGATTCAGGACCGCGGCTTTACAAAGAGTGTCTCTGAGGGTTCAGGGTTTTGCGCGGCTTCCAGGCGTGACTTGCGAGGAGGGCTATCTAAGGGGCGCGCGTGAGGCCATTCCGGTAGAACGCATATTCCATCTGCCTTGTGGCGGTTGTGCCACCGACCTCCCAGCAGGAACAAAAAGCATCGACTAGCATGTCTGTAAATATCCCAGCACCCCTGAGTCTTCTACACAAGCAATGAAACCCAGCATTGCAGAGTGCCCTTACCCCTGAATCGGCATGAAGGACGAGGACCGCGGCTGAGGTTCCTGACTATAGTGATGCTACTGCTGTTACGGCTGATTGGGAGGAGGACGGTGGACGATACTACTGATTGGGTTGCCGGTGATGATGATGATGACGACGATGGTGATGATGATGATGGTGATGATGATGATGATGATGATGATGGCGATGGCGACGGTGATGATGATTATGATGCTGAAGATGAAGAAGAAGATGATGATGATGACAATGGTGATAACGATGACGAGGAGAACTGCGACGATGACGACGACGAAGATGATAATGCTGACGATGATGTTGATGCTGATGGTGATGACGATGCCCATTCATGTCATGCTCGGTCCGACAATATGCTTGAGCCTGACGTACTCAAACCTACACATCACGAAATACTGATATAGCAGCGCCTCAACCTTGGCGTGTGCGTGCAGCCAGTGGAGGTAGGGAAACTAGGGTTTAGGTGTAGGGTTTAGGGCCATCAGTCCTCAAGCCCTAAGCTCTCGCGACAGGCCTTCCGCTTCGTCATGGCCAGGTGCACCTCGATTGGCTTACTTCCGCTGCTCTACGTACATGAACACAAACGAAATGGCTGATGCAGGCTTCGCAAGACGTTGACGGTTTAGTACGTTGTAAGGGATACAGGCTCGGCCGTTAGTAGTGTTTAAGGGCTTGGGCTGGGGAATTCATGCTGAGGCGCCTGGCGTAGGCATTCAGACGTTCATGACGAGCGTTTGGAGACTCGGGCTACGAACTTCTGGGCACTGGCAGCAGGCTCCGCACACACCCAAACTCAGAAAACCTCGAAAAGCCGACATCGAACAAATATCGGAAAGCTCTGGACCAGAGAAACTAAGCCCTAAACCTGAAAGCTGTGGGCTTGGGGTTTAGGGTTTAGCGTGTGGTGGCCTTTATCGGATTCACACGCCCAGCTGCGAAGATTCTTGAGCTACCTTTGGCTTTAAGCTTCAGGCTGGATGCTTCCTTCAACTGGATTTAAGACCTAGGGTTCAGAGTTTAGGGTTTAGGGTATAGAGTTCAGTATGTTCCTTTCCCTAGGACATAGGTTCAGAATGTTTCCCTGGGACCCTGTGGGCACTATGGTTTCCTGTAATATGGACCAGCTTGCACGTATTGCAGATTGAAACCTGCTCAAAGCCCCTACAGTAGCCTTTCACAATACAATAAAACCCTCGACCCTGGAACCCTCCACCCCTCAGCCACTTTGCAAGGTAACCCACAAACCCCAAACCCTTAACCCTAAAACCCTAAACCCCAAACCCTCAACCCAAACGGCAAACCCCAAAACCCTTAACCCTAAAGCCCTAAACCCCAAACTGAGTCCATGATGTTTCAGATTAGGCAGCAGCGCTGCGCGAGACTCCTCCAAAACCACAGCCCCCGGCAGCCCATACTTGGAGGGTCGGGGGACTTAGTAAGCATGTACTACGTAAACTTATATGTACCCTAAAAGGGATCCTAATTGAACTTATGATACTTATAAGTCCTGACCCTCCCAGTAGCCAATCAAGGCCGGAACCCAACTCCTCAAACATCGAAAGGATGTAGGATGTTCTTTTACTATAGGGGCCTTAAGATTTTTTTTACAGGGTTTTGGGGCCCAGATAAGAAGGAGCCCCCAAAATAGTAGTATTAATAGGTACTTATTTAAGCCCCTGTATTCCATGTGCTGAGGTTTGATTGGTGCACCACCAGGCTCTGCCCAGGAGGGAGGGGGGGTGGGGTGATCCCCATAAAAAGCCCTTCCCTTAACTACTGTAGGTTCTTAATATGAACCCTAATAGGAGTTTTTTAGGGACCCTACAAAAAGTTAGGGTTTGGTAGGTTGAGGTATGTACGGTTCATCGCTTCCTTGAGACCCCCGAAACATCCGAAAACTCCCCTCAAGACCCCGCCCAAAGACTTGGGCGTAGAACCCCAGCTGCAGTGCGTAAAGAAAGGCATCAGGACTGAGATCCCAGCCAACTGTCCAACATCATTGAAGGAGTAGTTGACAGGCAAGTCCTGCTTTGGGCTTCAGAGCATTACAAGTTTAGCTTGTACTTGTTGCCGGCTGAATTGCATAGCATCGTTGGGTCTTGGTGGTTTAAAAAGTAAGGGTATCTGTAAAATCCTACTATGGTGTGGCGTAAGCTTTATTCGTTTTATTCACCGAGGATGACTGTACCACTGGTACTTTGGACTGGTGGTTATGGCTTTGCTTACGGGCTACTCAGCTATCGTAAGTTATGACTTGAAAACGGACATCTACGTTTTGGAGGCTCGTATGGCTGTCGATTTTCACTTTCGCGCGGGTTTCCATGGGGTGACAATCCATCGCTTCTTTCAAGTGCTCTTTGTATGCGTCACCACGCTGTAGTATATGCCGAAACATCGACACAGAAACAAGGCTCTCACTCAAAGCCATAATGCTTACCTTCCAATAACTCAAATCCCTAAACCCCTCAACCTTAACCAACGGCCCGAGTGCCCCCCAAAACACAAACCCATTCTTTACGGACCCGGGCCTCGGGCCTACTATAGGGGCCTTAACAAGTAGAACAGGGTTTTGGGGCCCATGATAGTGTATTCATAGTCAGGAATCTTCACAGCAATACATGTAGTTATCTAAGCTCTGATATATTTCCCATGCTGGAAACCCTTATAGACCCCTTTGGGAAGCCCTTAAACGAACCCTAAAACGGGACCCTAATGGCGCTTCGGGACTAACCCCTTCAGTCTGCCAAAACCCCTGATTTTGGTTAAGGCGTTGCAGCTCAAAAGGCTCTGGGAGCCACGGTTTAGGATTTAGGGCTCTAGGGTTCTAGGGTTTTGGGGTTTAGGGGGTTTCGCGGTTTAGGATTTTACGGGGTTGTCTTCCTTGAAGAGAGCTTGGAAGGCCTTGAGGTTTAGGGTTTAGGGAGCTTGAAGCATGTTGGTGACGAATGCATTGAATCCCTGGCCCCGTCACTGCGTTCAGAAGGGCACCCTGTCCTGCGTGGCGACATCGGCCTCTCACGAGATGTTGCTGTCCCAAGTCGGGTTTAGACTCAGGCTTCTGCCAGGGCTTACTCGAACCAAAACAATCCTGAACACTTAACCCCTGAAACCTAAGCCCAAATTTTTCTAAACCCTTACAAAGCCTCAAAACCTTCGGAATTCAAGTCAGGAGTACTTAAAGGCTCATGGGACTTAGTAACTAGGGTTATAAACAAGGTAACTATACGCATATTTACTTATAACCCCACTTAAGGGTTTAGGGGTTAGGGTCTACTGTGAGGATCATGGGACTTAGTAAGTAGGGTTATAGGTACCTTAAGTGGGGTTACAAGTAATTATAAGTATAGTTATGTTATTATAGCCCAAGTTACTAAGTCCCATGACCCTTTAAGTATGGAGGGGATAGATCACGGTCCCTGAACCCTAAACCCTGCGACCCTGCAACCCTACAGCGAAGTCGGGCCTCAGAGTGTGACAAGAGTTCATGGGACTAGGGGTTACCTTAACCTACCAGAACCTGCATTTTTGTAGGGTCCCTATAAATCCATTATTAGGGTTTATAATAAGAACCTACAAAAAAGTAGGGTTTAGTAGGTCTAGGTAAGTATGCTTACCCGAAAACCCTGACTACACAAACCCCCCTTAAACCCATAAATCATGCTATAATTAATACTGTTGGGCTCAATCTGTCCAATATGCAGGACTTCCTGATTAGATCATGTTGCAATGACCAATGCTTCATGGATCTTAGTAGCTGCAACAGAAAATATTGACACTCCGTTGCGCCTGTGGGGGCTTGGGGCATTACGGGGTTGCAGGATTGAGGGCTTACACAGACTGATGGGTTTAGGTTTGGGGTTTGGCCGGCCTCGCTGCTGATGATCCACTGCCCCGGCTGCCGCAAGGCATATGCGATGGTTGTGTACCTGAGCTGAGCCGGGATTCCCTGTAACCCCATAGGTTTTCAAGATCCAAAACCATTCAAAGTATGACTTTTGGAATCTAAAACCCTGCTATTTGGGTACTTGGGCCCTCTGGGCTATCGAAACCCGACCACACCTTCAACCCTCAAGCCTGCTTCCTGAAAACTGCATCCTAAGCCTTGTAAACCCTGGCGAGTACCCCAAACCCCTGAACCCCCTAAACCCCGAAAGCGTGGCTCCTTGCCGGGGAATGTACGGTGCATGGCTTGAGGCTTCAGGGCCTGGGCCTTTGGGGAGGCCTAAGCCAAGAGCTGCTTGGGGGTAATTGGGCGCAGGGCTTCAGGGGCTTTAGGGTTTTAGGCTTCAAAGCTTTGGGGATTTGGGAGCAAGAGTCTGGGGATTTGGTGTTTAGGGCTTAGAACAAGGCTTTGGCGCACTGTACCACAATGTTGCGATATACTGCAGGGACTCTGCACGGATGCTACTGCTAGATGCCAGTTCCAGGGAGCAGTGCACCTTAAGCCCTTGACGCCCGAAGTAATTACCAACTACACGGGATGTTACGCTGGGCTTACTTTACCTAGAGTTTGAGGGTATATTGGTGTTTGGTGTTTTCCGCAAGCCCTCAGCCTCACTAACACGAAGTACGGGTGCTGGGTTCTTGCTACGGAACTTAGTCGTAGAGTAACCATATCATTTAGTACCATAGATCCCGATTATGCTAACTTAAACTACTAGGATCCCGAGAAACCCAGGAATAAAAAGGGCTGCCCTTTGGTATTGGGTAGTTGCATAAGCAACCTAAGACCACACAAAGGGTGAAATTGAGCTCAAGCGCAATTTTAGTTCCCAGAAAGGAAACCCTATTATTTGCGATAGGACCATATAATGGTAACGCTACTGCTGTCACTGAAGCTCTTTGTCTTGGTATTTCTCTTCATGGCAAGCTGCTGCATGCCGTCGACCGACTGAAAGCCAAGTACCTCCCACTGGCTACTTCGGAACTTGCGCTTCTCTCTGCAGAAATACGGCTTTGGGGGTTCAAGATTTAGGGCTTCAGGGTTTCCGGGCTTAGGGTTAGAGTTTGTCTACTGTTAAAGGATACTGGCTGCGTACTGACAGCAGAAATGCTAGCAAGGGTCCAGGCCCTAAGCACAAGGCGCTCACGTTGTTTGCTCCAGGGCATTGAATTTGAAGATATTCCTTTATTAACCTACCAGACCCTATTGTTTTGTAGGATCCCTGTTAGGGTTCACAGCAAGAACCTGCGAAAGAAGGAAGGGTTTGGTAGGTTAAGGTAGGGTCCTGACTCATGGAGGAGTTATGTTCTTTATAGAGCTTCTGTCATGGGCTATCTGACACGGGCTACGGATGCCAACTAGTGGCTCGGTGGAACGGGAGAGAAGCAAGCACTCAGGCCCCAAACATCTATAAAAAACGATTTTTGTTTAGGGCCCTTTTTCAATTTGCACTCTCTATAAACGGTTTAGGGTTTAAGGTTTAGCGTGTCTATGTGGCCTGTTTTGGGTGGTCATGGTCGAAAACTACATATCGCCGTGCTTTCCTGGTAAGCCCTACATCCGAAAGCGCACGCCACCACCGCCAGTGTGCTCGTAGGCTTTGAAGTCTTTCAGCGACAGAATGCTATCCCTGGCACGCAGAGTCTTGCGGTTTCCAAGATTAGGAAGGAAGGAAATGGACCGCGCAGGTGTGTTTCTACAGAAGCCACTCTGCATCTTCTATGCATGGGGGGCGAAGCTCGAAAAGTGCTACTTGGAGGATCTTGGGACGTAGTAAGTAGGGCTATAAGTACCTCACTTGGGGTGATAAGTAATTCTACGTACAGTTACCTTGATTATAACCCTATAGTTACTAAGTCCCATGATCCTTTAAGTACCATCCCTATAGCCTCCTCCCTTTTGGGGTTTATGATTGACTTAGCCCCCCTGAAAACCACACCACAACGCTAAACTTATCAATCTTGACCCTTGGAACCTTGCTCGGGTTCGGTATTTCGTATCTCGATTGCCCGACGCAGACTCAGACCCAAAAAAACCGGAGTATTTTGGGGGACACTTCCCCAAACCAGACCAGTAACTCCTTGTTTTATGGCAGCCCTACTTTACTATGTAGGTCATGTAGGTGATCACTCCGGGCCCTTTGGGAGAGGACTGTCTCAACCAGGGCTCAGTTCCAGGCGCACGCAGCCGGGAAGGGGCAGGATTCGGTCTGGGGCTTTCGGGAGAAAACGGGCAGTTCCCTAAACTAGGCACTTTTAGCGTCCTTTTTATAACGGTGCCACACGTATTTAACTACTATGTTGGGACCGATAAGGGAGTCCCTGCCCTAATTCCTCTATCAGTTCCCTCCGTGTGCAGCGGTGATGTAGGGACCCCAATGATTTGGAACGTTAATAATTAGAAGAGGGTTTTGCGGAATATTATAGCATTGCAGCAAGTCCGGCCTCTATAGTATATGGTCCCAAAATTCTGTGTATCTAGGGTCTAACCGAGTGTAGATGGAGGGCCTAAACATCATGACATCCACAAGCGTATTATAGAAGCCAACGGCAAACTCTCAACAACTCTCCCACATGCTCCAGGTACCCATACAGGAGGTACTTAGGCCTTAAAATACCCATATAGGGACCCCTTTAAGGCCTAAGTACTTGCTACATGGGCTTTTAAGTAACCAGGGAGAAAAGATCATAAACGTTTATTTCATAATGGTTCCTTTAAGAAAAATATCCAAGTATGGTACTCCAAAGCCCAGTTAAAGCAGAGCTAGGGTTCACAGGTTTCCAGGTATGTGTTCCGGTTGGCAGCGGCTTCTGAAAGTTGCACGAACCTGGACAAGTTCTAATCCTAACATAGACCCTAAACACTACAGCCGGCTGCACTACCGTGAACTTATGGCAGGTTTCCTGTTGCGGATTTGGCAGGATTTTGCACATCGCTAGTAGGGTTCAATTATAAGGACCAATACATTACAACCCATGCTTAGAGAAGCTTTCGTACGTGCAGGTGCGCATAATAATCATGGCAAGTCTCCAGAATTCCGTGTCCTCGAAGCGGTCCTGAGATTGGACAAACATGGATTGAGGATTTAAGGTCAAGTGAGCAGCTGTTGGGTGACCGCAACCCCCAACTACCTGCTGCTGCAGCCTGAATTCCAGCCAGTGTCCAATGAGCAGGGCTTGTTTAGTTAGGGTTTCTCAGGTACCAGAAACCATTTTCTTGTGGCCTAAAACCCTGGCACTTGGGTGCTGGGATCCTGAACAAAGTCGCCAAGCCACTATGGCGGGCAAAGGGTGGGGGTGGGAGTTTCAGGGTAGAGCCCTGGTCGCGCACGGCGTCCGACTCTTCTTGAAACTCTGGGTGCAAGATACGGGCTCCTTGCTAAACCCTAAACCCTAAACTTTCAAAATCCCTAACCGCAAAGCCGCAACCCCAAAATGGGTGATGGGAGGCCAAAAGGTGGGTGTAAGATTCTTGGGGTAGGGATTCCTTAATATGAACCCTATTATGGGAACCCTCGTCCCTACTAAACCCCCATGGGCTAAAAAAACACTTTTGGACTCCTATGGATGGGGCTGTCTTGGGGTCGAGGTCTTCAGCCTGCTTGATCTTCGGGATTTGGCAAGCAGGGTTATATGGGAGTTTCCGAAAACTAGGGGTACCTGATTCTGGGGGTTCCTTATAATAAGGATCCTACTATTTAGGGTCCCCTATTTTCGGAAACTCCCATAGTGGCTACCCTCGACCTTGAATTGGCACTTGCCCCTGCCTCGGTTGATGGTAGAACTTTCTCCAGGGTTCCGCTTGAAACCCGCAAGCGGGGTTGGAGTTTGGACCCAAAGAACTATGTCCCTACAACACTCCTGCTGTACTCTTTCGCAAGACCAGGAATCCCTCAACCGCGAAAGCCACACCAAACCCCAAGCCACCAAGTCAAACCAAAAGCTGAACCATAATCCCCTAGACTAGAAGCCCAAAAGTTGGAAACCCAATAGCCTCTATCCTTAAGAGAAATGTATAGGGAATCCCAGCACTATTTGGCCTTAACTCCAGCTTTGTTATGGGGTTTACTCTAGTCTCTCTGAGACCCCGGCTGGGTGCCAGAACTCACGGGTGCGTGGCTCTTGCAGCGTCAGCCGAATCTGTCAAGAGCGAAATAGTTCGGCTAGGCTGTGGGGTGTTCAGGTTTGGGGGTTTAGGGTTTAGGGTAGGTTTATAGGTGTTTAGATTAGATACTGCAGAAGGTTTTTATACAAGACCTTGAAGCCAATCTTTCGGACCTAAGCATTTGCAGGGAGGTGGTTGTCAACACCTTCGGGGAGTCATGGCCTGGATTACCTACGATAGAATCTTGGCGGACTTCTGAACACCTCCTAAAAGTTAAACTTTTGGCCTCCTTATGAAAATTCATATAGAAACCCAAAAAGTTAAAGTCTAAAGAGCCAACCAGAAGAATGCCAAGGAATAGCTGTCTGAGGGTGAGGCAGGAGCAGTCTTCCAAATCACGTGGTCTCATGCTCTAGTCGTGCCGTATAAGAGGCCCTCAACCATAAACTAAACCCTCATCCCAAAACCCTAAAACCCACGCCTTAAACCCAAGCTTTAACTAAAACCTACATTAAAAACCCCAAACTAAAGCCAGAAGTTCGTCTTTTGATGTATGAGGTGTTCGGCCTGGAATTTACTAGGGTTTAGGATTCATACTTGTAGGGTTCAAGGTTTAGTGTGGGTGTGTTTTTTGGTGTGAGTCTCTTGGGTTCAGTAGCCTTGTTCTCATGGTCTAGGGCAGCGGGTCACCCTTGTTCAGAAGCCCCAGAAGGTAGAAAGCCAAAGACACTTCGAGTTCAGTGCCGTCGGGCAACAAAGCGGCACTTGAAGTGCACCGTGGTAGGCACAACCTCAGACAGAAAATCGCGAACACGAACACCCAAAGCCCAAAGCTCCAATCAAGGCCGCAAGAGCCTGCCATGGGGGAGAGCACTTCTTTAAACACCACGTTTGCCACTAAACTCCGAATCCTAAACGCTGCTAAACCCTCAACCCTACTTCACGGCCTGGTTTGGTTTCAGTGTCTGAGATGTTGAGGACGTGTAAGTGTTTAGGAATGGCCCCAATGCCCAACTTCCAAGATCAGTCCCACCGAAAGCTTAGAGGGTTGGGTTCCAGAGGGCTTAGCTGGGTTCTTTCTTGAGGAACTTGTGATCCAAGTTTCCGTAGAAAGGAAATCATCTTATTCACGGTAGACACCTGTTATGGTAATCAATCGGAACCATTTCACAACGAAATCAGTTCAGAGCTAAGGCCGGACGGGCTCAAGGTTTAGGGTTGAGGGATTCGGGCTTAGGGTTTAGGGTTTGGGGCTATAGAGCCTAGGTTTGCGGGCAAAATCCAGACTGAATGGGTCTGCAAACGGAAAGCTCCTTGTCAGCGCGACTGAACCCCTACCTATAGTCTCCATTGTAGTTCCTTTTTGGGGTTACCTTTTAGGATCCTTAATATAAACTTGGTTAAACCAAAAAAAAGGAACTACAATGGAGACTATAGGTAAACCCTAAACCCATGCTCTGAGCTGACCACCACCATACCCCTGCTCTGGGCTGACCACAAAGATACTCTAACTCAAAGGGTCCAGTACCGACCTAGTAGAATGTAGGGTTTCTATATTAGGAGTTACCATCATGATTTGGGGAAGTATCGCCCGTATCCGATTATCCGGAGAGTACCCTCGAAAGAACCCTTGAAGGACCCAAAAACTGTAGCCCGACTCAAGAATGCTTGCCGTTTCTTTGGGCAGCCCAGGTTGGGAGTAGGTCTTCCCTCGATTTTCGAAACCCCTCTGAATACTGAACAACCCATCAGGGGGCGCGGCGTTCTGGCGGTTTAGGTTTAGGGCTAGGGCTTCATTGGGGTGGGGGTGCCAAAGGTGTCTTTCGAAGGAGGCGCATTGCACATACACTTTCTCAGAGCGGAATCCTGACCAAAACGGAAACCTGCCTTGTGCACATTCCTGGGCAAGGTAGTTTGCAAAGCTACCGTGAACAGTTGTGGAAGTTTTTGGCGATTGCGCTTAACTCTGGGATGCCAGCAATGTCCGCATCGACGTTCCCGACCAATGCATACGCCTCAGGAGGCGTGTGCTACGAACGAGTTAAAGAGTTCCCTGAAGGCTTCCCTTGAGGGCCCATCCGTCCGTTTCTTTCCGTACCTACTCCACACCATTCAGGAGCGGTTCCTGTCCCTCGTGAGACTTTACATGCAGCTTTACCTGGTTATCAGCTTGCGTGCAGCCAACCTGGGCATGCTCCGAAAACACAACTCACAAAGCCACATCAAGCAAGCAAGTTTGCACGAACCACTACAGGGAACTCCAGAAAGTTGGAATATGGTTTCATGGTAGGATACCCTGTAATTTACCATAGAAGGGTTAGGATAATCATATTCCAACTTTCTGGCTTTTACTTTACCATGATCAAGACACAACCTGAGGTTGCTTGAAAGAGGTACTGTAATGCAGAGCAGGTGGCGCGCTGCCAGTTGCTGCGGTTGTCGTTGCGGTCAGCATAATGCACCTGGGCAGCGATTCTTTGTGGCACGATAGGGTCCAGGATGCAGGGTTCTCCCAGAAGATCCGCGACTCCTCGGCCCTCATTCTCTCCTGAGCCCATTATGCAAAAAACCCTATGGAACCATGTACAAAACCTGTAGACACCAAAAGCAAATAGAGGTTTAGGCGAACCCACTCCTCAGGAGGTGCCGGACCCTCCTTGGGAGCTTCCTTGCAGCTACGCCGAGGACATGGGGCCTATGAACCCCAACAGAGAGGGACATACTCCTCGCTTCTGCTCGCCTGATAGCCCTGGAAGGTGCGTGT
Source organism: Symbiodinium sp. CCMP2592 (assembly GCA_905221615.1). Taxonomy (NCBI): domain Eukaryota; class Dinophyceae; order Suessiales; family Symbiodiniaceae; genus Symbiodinium; species Symbiodinium sp. CCMP2592. The sequence goes on from CAJNDT010005580.1 coordinate 60,379, forward strand.
AGCCATGATCATCTGATGGGCGAAAACCTTAATCCTAAATTTCAGGCTGAACGCTTGGGGATTGGCCCGCAACGTACAGAACCTATCAACTGAACTCTTGCAAATCTAGATCACCTGAACCCTTGTGACCATGCGCCCCTTGCATCCAGATAACATGTTAAATCGACCGCTTGGGTATACTGTCTATAGAACTGTTTCATATCAAGACTGGAAAACGGCCAAGTTTAAGCCCCGGCACGTCGACCCGTCCTGCAACGTGACCGAAGGACCAGGTCATACCAGCTACCTGGCAGCGTACTGAAAGATTTTATGATTGGGTTCCTACAAGGGTTACTATAATGAGGAGTTCCTACAACAAGGCTTCTACGGTGTACTATGGGGGTTTTTAATGGGGCTACTGTTGCCTTGGAGGTTTGCCCTTCCCTGTTCCCTGGACATGATGATGTGTGCTCTTGATTGCTTGTTGCGCGGCGATGGTGTTGCAATCGCTTTTCGCCTGGCCTAGAGTTCATTCTCTTGATGTAGGGCTTGCTGGTTTCTGCCCGGCTACAACTGTTCGTTCGATAACTCCCGACGAACGACAAGTCTGCATGCAGATGCGCTCGTCATAGCCAGGTGAGCAGATGTCCAGGTTTCTGCAAATCGCCAGCCCAAACCCCTAAACCCCAACACTGCGAGCCCCGTAACCCCAAACCTGCACCCTGTAGCCCCAACCCCGAATAAAGCTGTTTGTGATGAGGAAGGAGAACATGACGATGACTACAGTGATATCTTAGGTACTGCCCCCATACAGTAATAATAGGGTAACTACTACTATTAAGGTCCTCTAAGATATCTATATTATAAATATTACTTAACTATTACTGAGTGGGGGGCCGTACCCAAGTGATATCTGACGAATCTCCATGCTGTGCACACTGCTGCCATCGTGTTATTGCAAATCCCTCGACCAAGTGGGCGCACATTTCTGCGGTAGCCCAGGTCGTAAATCAGCTGAGCCTGCCACAGGAAGGGCTTTGAGGCTTGGGGCAGGACATATACGGGTAGTTTTCGAAATTAGGGCTCCGTTTGCAGTCATGTTTATATAGGCATCGGGCCCGAATTTAGAGAACTGCCCATAGGCTAGTTGGGAAAGGTTTAGTTTTTTGAAGTGCGTCGGACTTTTGGTTTACCGCCAGCCAGCGCAGCCGCTGCGTGCACTTTAGGGTTGAGGGTCTATAGGGTTTAGGGCGGGGTTTAGGTCATCCAACCCTACAGGTTCCAGCTACATTTGCGGCAGTAGCCTGTGAGTAGGGTAAAGGAACAAAACGCCTTGGGGTTTAGGGTTTACTTGGAGTCTCTGAGTCTCTCCCCAAACGGTGAGAATATTCCTAAACTCTAAATAATGACCCCAAAAACTTGGCAAGCAAGTCAACTGTTTTAAGCTCGAGGTGACCCACGCTCAACACCGAAATGCCCATTTCAGCGCCCAGAAGCTGGGGTCTCTCTGTGTTCTTGTCAATCACCTTAATGTAAATTACCTTACAAAGAAATCCATATTATGGACTTTCGATCCCTATTAATCTCTTCCCCCGAATATTAAACGCCCCCGCCCCCCTCCCCCCCAAATATAAAAACTGGATTTCGGTGGGTCGGTTTTTATGTTAGGGTGGGTTTCGGCGCATCCGGGTGTGAGTCGGATTGGCAGTTTTTCAATAGTATCTGATTATTGACCAGACAGTCAGTAACAAGCCCTAAAACCTTGAGCCATAACCCCTAAAACCCCAAGCCCCAAACCTTGAGCCCTAAAGCCCTAGGCCCTAGAGCTTTAGCCCTGAGCCCTAAACTCCTAAACCCTAAAGCTCTGGTCTCTTCGGTTTGATTAGTACTGCTGTAGTCTCCCCCAAACCTATCCAAGAAGGATTTCGGGTTTAGCGCTTAGGCAAGGTTGACCTTTGACCATGGTTGACGGAGATGTGCGGAGAGAACCCAAAGGTGCCCATCTAAGCTTTTTTCAGATTGCACCAAGGTCGCTACACCCTAAACCCAAGGTAGCACTCGGTAAACAAAAATCACCAACTATTACGACTGTACTAGTCGACCAACACCCTACGCCTTACTTCAAGTCGGCCTCGAGAGCTCCGAACCGCGAAGTCCATTCGGTGTTCCTGCAATAAGGAGGTTTGGGTTTTGGGGTTCGGACTTAGGGGCACTTGGGGTTGGGGGTTTAGGTCAGGGCTCAGGCTTTCGGGTAGTTAGGGTTCCAGGGTGTGGCGGGACTTCGGATTTTGCTTCTTGTTGCTGTTGCTTTCGGATTTTCGCGCTTCGGGTGACCACGGGTCAGCGTCAGGGCACTTTAGGGCTCCGACGAAAATCACGAGAAGCCTGGGATCCCCGGCATATTGTTGTCCACCGTCCAGGCTGCGGGATACTCCCAAAGACCTGGGCATAGAGGGCTCCAGGGCTGTTAGGGTTGGGTTGAGCGTTTGGGGTCTCATCTCCCAGAGACTCCAAAACCCATTACTTAAAGAGTAAAAAGTGAAATCTTTCTCGGGTTCCTACTATAGTTTAAGGTAGATTCCTTAATTTAAGGGGTTTTGGAATTTGGAATCTGTGGGTTTGCAATAACATCAATTTCGGACTTGCAGGTTTGAGGGCTTAAGGCATCTACGGCTCGGCGAGCTCAGTGTTGAGTCTTTGAGAATACAAGCTGCAGGGGCTTCAGCTTTCCACCTCAGGGGCTGAAGGGCTTGAAGGCTTGGGGGTGTAGGGTCGCAGGATTTACCCAGACTGCCCAACTAAGCTACATGAGAGCCCTAGGATCTCGGACCGGGGAGGCTGCATGAACAGCGATGTTAACTAAATCCCGATACTTCGCGTTAACAGGGTTACAGCAGGGGATGACACTGGAGACCCTTTAAATTCCGGACCACAAAACCTTCACGGCTACCTAGCGGGCTCTAAGGTCGGGCCTTCAAAGGTTTTCGGGCTTAGTGCTTCGCTGAAACTGACCACGAAGCCTCCTAGTCTTGGCTCAACCCGCCGGGGCTGCAAAATAGGGGTCCGAAGGATTTTTTCAACAACATCCAGTACCGGTAGAACACCCGAACATACCTAAACCCTCGATGAATGTAAATAGCCGTGCCATAAGATGCCCCAAAGGTATGTTGCTTCGGTACTGGCATGCATTGCGGCATACTCGATCAGGAGACAATCTGACATCTACTTGCGATCGTTACTCCCGTTCGTCAGCCCCCTGCAACCAGAAGCCTTTAAGACACCCCATGCAAGGGTTGTGGCCCAACCCCTTGAATCATTTAGGGCTTACGGTAAATCCCTAAATCGCAAACCCTAAGCTTACGTAGGATACAAGCTTAAGCACGGCATGTAAATCCCACCAAAAACATCTTGTTAGCAGCCCTGGGAAGAAAGTCAAAGCGGCTGTCGACCACCGGGACCTTTCCTCTGACCATGTTCCTGACGGTTTTGAGGAAGTTCAGGGTTTAGGGTTCCCGGTTCGTTCGAGGATGCTGGAGGTGCCTGGAGGGTTTTAGTCGGGCTGGCCGTCTGGAAACGTAGATCCCTAAACTCAAAACCGTAAACCTTAACTCGGGCCCATCATAACAGGGAGTGGCATCCAGGGCAGGTGCAAGGTCGCCTTGGATTCTGATGGGCTCATGCGCTGGGTAAGGATCAGTAACCCTATTCAGGCACTAAAACCATAATCCTACATAGTGATTCCTTTGAAGTGGACCTGCTGAAGCCCCACATGCCATGAAGCCCTCGGATATCAACATGTTTACCTCAACAGTCTCAGCTCACGCCGGGCCAAGTACAGGACACACAAGTTTAGGGTCTAGGGTCTAAGGGTTTAGGATTTAGGGTTTCGGGCTTAGGTTTAGGGTCGAAGACTCCTTTCTGGGAAACGAAGTAAAACAAGAAACTGGCCCTCAAATCTCAAGCCTAAGCTCTAAACCCTAAACCAAAACCCCTAAACCCTAAACCCTGAATCCTACATTCAGCCGGGCCACGAGAACTGAAGCACGCCAAAGTCTCGAATCGTCGTGCCCCACTGACCGGTTTCAGCGTCCTGGTAACTTAGATGTTCTACTTAACTAGACCTAAGAGTAACCTAGGAATGAAAAGGGTGCCCTTTTTGCCTTAAAGGGGGTTATAAGGGAACCTAAACCTGAAAAAGGCCCTTAGATGTTCTACTTACAGGGAACTCCAGAAAGTTGGAATATGGTTTCAGGGTAGGATACCCTATAATTTACCATAAAGGGTTTAGGATAATCATATTCCAACTTTCTGGCTTTTACCATACTTCGAGGGCCCAAATCCCACAAGTTCCAAGTACCCAAATAAACAGCAGGGTCCCAGGTCCTAAAATCCGTATTCTGAATGGTTTTTGAAAGGCGAAACGCGATTGTTTGGGTACTTGGACCCTCTGGGAATACCATGAAAGACGAATCGGGCGTTGGTGTGTACTATATAGAACCGGATAGAGGGTCGTTGGGAGAATGTTGTTTCGATGTGTTCAGACCTCCATGTTCCCCTAACTCATGCGGATCAAAAGGGTTCAGGTAGTACATACGTGCGCTGCACGGTACAAACTGCTCGACAATCCGGGTCTTTCAGCGAAGTTCAACCCAAAGGGTCCTAGGTACTGTTATGCGGGGTACTTTGCCAAGCCAAAGTAATAATTTCTCATAATGGAACCCTGCATTCTACTGTATAAGTACTGTGGCCGAGGTCAAAAATCGAATCATCGGCTTGTCGGGATGGTGCGAAGTTTATGTAAGGGCACCAGAAATCTGACCCCTACGGTCCTTTGTCCGATGTTAGAGCTCCTTCTTCTGCTGTCTCGAACTCGCGACCTCTGATCCGCCAATCCGACCTGAACCCCCAAACCCTAATGCTGAGGCCCTAAGGCAACGCCGGACGTCTCTCCTGGAATCCTCGTTGAATCCACATCCTCACGTACCTGGCGCAGGATTTCCCTTAAGGATTATAAGGGCGAGTTTGCGCTCCAGAGCTTCTAGAGTCTGGGATTTTAAGTGACCAGGAAGAAAAAACATAAACTTTCGTTTCATAATGGGCAATCGATTCAGGCATTCCATGGCCCAAGCCCTGGAACCAACACTGATTGATTCTCCCCGGAAACACGGAGATTTACCGGCTTCATGGATCTCTGTTCTGATAACAAAAGCCCCATGTGCAAATGCAGCACGAACACCACTCCAACATCGCAGCAACTGTAAGGAAACAGTGTCCACTGCGCACCGAAACAGCGGGAAACAAACCTTGGGTAGACGACTGGCCCTCGTCTTGCCTCGCCAAATCCCTAAGCCCAAGCCTACTGCCGCAGACCCCCCGACCTCTACATCCGCAACCCTAAACCGCAATGTGTATCAGGATGGGTTCCCAGAAGGCCCAAGTGGCCCAACGGACGGTTTAGGGATTGGGGCTTGAGCTTGGACGGTTTAGGGATTGGGGCTTAGGCTTCGGGCGTTTCGGGAGTCAAAAGTGTTAATATTCAAAGACATAGTCCTAGGGCTCATGGGGTTACCCAGAGGGTCCATGTACATATCTATATATATATATATATATACATACATACATACATACATACATACATACATACATACATACATATATATATATATATATATATATTGTACTACCATTATGGAACTAGGTCCCAAAAGACCATCCCTTAATTCCATTATGGTAGTATATATGGACCCCCTTGGCTAGTGGTTCAACAGCAGCTGGCTCACCGCACTTGGAACGTGAGACCTTTCTCCTGCAGCCGAACAGACGGGCTTCAAGTTGAGTTTCGGACTCAGTCTTGAGCCGATTTGGGATGAAAGGCTTCGCTACGATGTTATGGGGTGTCGGATTTACAGGATGTCAAAATTTCGCGGAGTGTTCCATGATTGAGGCTGTAGACTTTGCGGTCCCAGCTTCTCCGTGGGATGATGTGGTAGGGGTTGGGGGCTTGCAATCACAGTATTTTATAGAGTGCATAACCAGAGTATCGGTATAAGTATATGGGGACAACAAGCGCGCATTGCAGACCCCTATATGGGTAGTTCTCTAAAATTAAGATCCTTTTTGATCCCAAATATAGTGCGGCACCTTTTAACAGGCCCTAGAAGCGACCCTAATTTGGAGAATTACCCACATTAACCTTGGAGGTCGTTGGAGCAAAATAGGCCTCGGAGTCCTAGAGCTCAGGGGATCCTTCCATGCTGTTGTATGCGAGCATTTGTGAATAACTTTTAGGTAGGGTTCCTACAAATTCTACTTTAGAGTTGATAATAAGAGCCTACGGAAAGGTAGGTTATGGTAGTGTAAGGGACTTTGGCTCGACCTTGACTGAAGACGTGATCTATTCTCGGGCGGTGTCAGACTGTCAGGTTTTGTGCGTCCGGGTCCTGCGTTAGGACAAGTGCTGGCTTGGATTTCGGGTCACTACATTCCAAGGCCCAGACACTGTTGCAAGAACGCTCGACTTGAGCCACATTTGGCATAGGTTGCCGTACACAGACCACCGCTGTTTATGCTCATGCTCAAACACATAATGCCAGAATGTCCAACAACTGAAAGACACAGATGTCCATAAACCCTTACCGAACAAATTCATTGATACCACCCAAAAAACAAATGCCTACTTAGTCATCGGCTATTTGTGCTGCTTCGGCAACAGACTCATTCGCTAGGGCCGTTTGCAGCACACCGTGGAATCCTTGACAGCCTTGCTTCCGCGGATGATTGTGACTTTGTATGGGACGACCTCCTTGCTTCAAGTAGTGCCATTGCCGTCTTCAGGTAAATCTCCTGTGCTGCCTCATCGTAGAGTTCCGGGGGGCCCTAAAGGCATGCCATCCCCGGGATCGACTTTGACCCACATCGGCCAATGGGGTTGCCGAAGTACTTACATAGACCCTCAACTTTGGTAGGTGCTTATCGGTTACAGAGTTTCCTTCTCCATGGATCCTAACTAACAACGGACTCGTGGAGTTGGTTTAGGGGCACCAGTCCTGCCCAGCATACTAACTGCTGCAACTCTAGGCCTGTAGGCTCGTGACCCTGAGCCGAATCCAACCACAAATCGAAGTCCTCCAATGTAAGGAGGCCGAGCACGTTGCCACTGGACAGGGGCTTCTCCACCCAGGTGACCTTGAAGCTTTAGGATTGTGTTGGGAAGATAAAGATGAGACATCAGGAGCACTTTCGATAAAAAAAAGAGGACCTGTAGGGCTGTAAAGGGAACTCCAGAAAGTGGGAATATGGATTGATGGTAGGATCCCCTACAATCTACCTTAAAGGGGTTATGATAATGATGTCCCAACTTTCTGGCTGCTACTGTAGGGCGTTGCACTCTAGAGCCCCCAGGATTCAGGGTTCAGGGTGTGAAGGTGGTGGGGATGCTTGCCTAGCACAGCAGCAGCCTGCACCTGCAACCTCAGCACCCAGAGGGTCCACATATATACTACCAATGTAGAAGTAGGTCCCCAAAGCCATACAAGGGATGGTCTTTTGGGACCTAACTCCATGTAGTATACGTGGAGCCATAGGGGCATGAACATCGAGAAACAGCGAGGTTCTGAACAGCAACACCGACACCTAGTATAATCAGTATCTTCTTCTTTTACGAGCGGGTGCAACACAGCTGATCACCACATGGGGTTTATGACTCTTGAAGCATCATTAGGCTTCGAAGCATACATAACCAATACAAGCTATATATATATATAGACATATGTATAGGTACATATACACATGTATACACACAATGGGGCTTGCAACACTACCTTTACCTTTGACTGGCTTACGAAGTATGCCGTTCTCTTAAGTAAGACTTCACACTCCAGACCTCTAGCCAAAGCCTCCCAGCACGCAGAACATGGCCAGCGACTCCACTGCCCCACCAACCAGGGCAGCTACGGGCTTGCTTTTTGATGCGGAATTTCTGCGCGGGGCTGCATAGGGGTTTCTTATGGACGGATGCTACGATGCTACTACGATCTACTACTATTTGGGCTTGATGAAGTCCCTGCACCCTGTCGGGACCATAAACCTTAAAGCCAAAATTCCTGCCAGGCCCGCTCAAGTACCCTTTAAAACGCCCTTATGATCCTAGAGTTTAGTTGGAGGGTACTTGCGGGGCTTATAGTTGAACCCTACTCGGAGGACCCTGGGACTTAGCAAGTAAGGGTAGCAGTACCTTAATTGGGGTTATAAATAATTAGAAGTATAGTTACCCAAGTTATAACCACAGTTACTAAGTCCCACGACCCTTTAAGCAACCCTAACCCCCTTCTAGAACCCTTACAGATCCCTTTAAAGGAACCCTTATAGAACCCTTATAGATCACTTTAAGGGAAATCTGAAACCCCAGCAAATGAGCCTCACCCCTCACCAACCCAACCTCGTCCTCGGAGATGGAGAGGTAGACCACCTTTTAGGGGGGGGGCTCCGAAGGTGGGGGGGTTTAGGGCTTAAGTTCGGGGTTTAGGTTTTAGGGCCAGGGTTTAGTGTTTGGGCTTACGGCTTGATTCTTAAACCCTACACTGGCCCTAAACCCTAAGATGAAGGTAGGTGGGCAATCCTAAATAAGACTCCTTGTATAAGGGGTACTTTCTAGGGAGGTGGGATGAAGGTAGCTTGGGTCATCCTCAATGAGAGTCCTTGTGTAAGGGGTCCTTTATCCTACCTACTTTCATCCCACCCTGTGAGGCCTCCGAACCTTCAGGGGAGACTGACTCTATCCCAACCGTTCAACTCACCAACTGAAGCAGTTTGAAGATTAGGGTTCTGGACTTTGCGGTCTTTGGGCTGAGGGCCCAGAGCTCTGCGCCGCAGAGGAGGAGGGCTTTATGTGTGATTTCGGATTTGGGTGTTGGCCTTTCAATGAAGTCTTTGAGCCTACGACAGTGTAGCAAGGAGCACACTGAGAACCCCAGTTGCCAAATGATCATGTATTTGCCTTCAGCACGAGCCTACGATTGCTACCATTTAAAAGCTGAGCCCTTACTTGTTGGGTACCTGGACCTTTTCAGCTTCTACAAGTCAAACACCATAAGTCCAGAGCCACTGAACCTTCAAACGCTACAGGTACTTGGGCTGACACAACCAGTAGTTTAGTTAGTTTAGCTTTCTTCAATCACACTTTGCTGCTGTGAAAGCAGCGTTTGTGCAAAACCTCCGAAGCAGTACGGACCATGCCCTCCCCTGAACCCCACACCTTGACCAGGCCTTTGTCTGATGGTAAGGCCGCTATGTTCAACCCGCCGACAGGCACAAGCTGTGCGCAAAATTCAAATCTTATCCATCCTCATACCCCAAAACTCTAGACTCTAAACCCTACAACCCTCAACCCCAAACCCTAAACCCCAGAGCCCAAGCAAGCCTGGGCTCGCCATCCGAAGTAGACTTCGATGTCTGTGGCGTTGTAAATCTTTCCGAGATCGACCCTCGTCACGCGGGTAGCTTAGGACTCTTGGGGCTCTCAGGGTTTAGGGATTCAGGGTAGCTTTGGGCTCTTTGGGCTTAGGGCTTTCAGGGGAGTTTGGGGGCTTACGGCTTATGGTTTAGGGGTTTGGGGCCTAGAGCTCTTGGGGTTTCGGGTTTGGGGTGCTTAGTATAGAGGCCTCAATAAATAAACAAGGGTTTTGGGGTATATCATACTTTTTGCAAAAGGAGCCCTCAAGGGGACTCCAACATATTCCTTACCCTCTGGGTCCATGTGCCCAAATAATATATACATTGGCCTTAAAGTAGTCCCTATATGGGAGTTTCCGAAAATAGGGGACCCTAATATAGTACCCCAAATAGTAGGATCCTTATTATAAGGATACCAAAATAAGGTACCCCTAACTTTCGGAAACTCCCATATACTATTTGGGTACATGGGCCCTCAGGGTCGCCCGAATTGCCAAACTAGGCCCTGGGACTTAAACCACAGACCATGAAACCTCTGAGCCTTCCAGTCACTAGAACTATTTCCAGGATCATGGGTCTTAGTCTCACTAGCCCGAAACCCAAGGACATAAAAGTTGAAACTTTCAAAACCGACTACCTTATAAGAACCCCCCAAAGTTGAACAGTTGAGCTATATAACAGAACATAAGTAGTAAGCAGGTTACGGTTGATCAGGGTTTAAGGTATCTTGGGGTATACATTAAAAACTAAATACAAGTCATGTAGCTTATGACCCCATATCTAGCCTAACCCCTAAAAACCCTAAACCCTAAACCCTGAACCCTAAACCCTAAACTAACTTAAGTCTTCTGATTACGTCCCTTGATCCTCCAAGACAGACTCATGGGACTGAGTAACAAGGGATATAATTGAGGTAACTATACTTATTATAATTACATATAACCCAAATTTAAGGTACTTACAACCTCACTGACTACCCTAAACCCTAAACCCCCTGTAGATCCCTTTAAGGAACCCTTCAAGGAACCCCTTAAGAACGCGTTAAGTTACTAAGTTGCTAAGCCCATGATCCTCGAAGTTAACCCCAAGCAAGCCTCAAAAACCACAAAACACAGGAGCCTGGACGCATGGACTAGGGCCCCTGAGGGTTGCTTGACGAATTAGATTAGGGCTTTCGGTTTTTTTATACTATAATCATAATACTATAACAAGGAACCCCCCAAAAAAATAAGGTAATTAAGAAGGCCTCTATATTATAGTGCAAGTCTACAAGGGAGCCCTTGTCTGAACCTGTGCTAACTCCAATTGTAGAGGCCAACATTATAACATCCTTTGTGGAACTCCTCACAGGAACATAATATCCCTTATACCACCCCTTCAGTAACTTCCGATATAGAACCGCGACACCATAGTCAAGAACCCTTTAAAGGAAATCTTGGATACCCCTGGTATCCTCTATGTAGACTCGGAAGCTTCTGCGAACCAGGAGCGAAATGTAGACATTGTCACCTTCGAACCGGGGAGGACCTGTGCAAGGGGTTGACCGTTGTTCTTCAGGGTTTAGACGGTTTGATGGTTTAAGGGCTTTGGTCGGCTCTTGTTTTGAGGCGTTATTTTGTTAAGATGTGGGATTTAGGGTTCCAGGGCTTTTTCATATGGCTTCTAGGCCGTGGATTAATATGTCTGGACTTTCACAGGGTGTTTTACACGGTCCCTGGGTCTGCTTGAGAGATCGTAGCACCCGGTACGTATGCTCAGTTTGGGTTTTGGGTGTCCACCCTGCCGTTTCACTCCTCCACCGAATCCTTTGGATGATTAGTAGTGGCCTCAAGTTTGGAGATTAGGGATTGTCGGGTCTCGAGTATGCGTGAGGGCTAGGGTGTCAGGTTTTTCTCCGGGGGGTCTGTGGGCCTTGCGAGGATCTACTTAACAAAACGAGCAATCTAGTAGCGTTGCTTTAGACTAGGACTTGTGGGGGTATTATTGATAATATTTACTCCCACCTCTGGATTAGGCGCCGTGGGGTCCAGTTGACCTTTTTAGTTTGGAGGTTAGGGGTGGAGGGTTGTGGATTTAGCTAAGATACATGCCACCTCACGCAATCCCTGCTCCTTACATGTCAGAACTTGAGCCATAGCACCGTCTTATTTTAGAGGTCCACGGACTCCAACAGCACGTGCGTTGGCCAGGAAGGTGAGTCTTCTAGGAGTTTGTCCTGGTTGAGGACTTTCAGGTAGCAAGACCGGAAACTTCATCCAAAGTCTCAGGCGGATATCAGTTTTCGGGCTTTCTGGCAAAGTACTTAGGGCTTGCGAGCTCCGGTACTCTTGCTTTGAGGTTCTGGGATTTAGGGCCCGAGGAGCCAGGCACTTCTACACCCTCCAACACCAGAAAGAGGCTGAGCCCGCAGCCCATCCAGTAGGTGTCCTGAGCCACAGAGAATGGAACTCTGACTTGGAAGCCCTATGGGCAGCTTTTAGGGTTTGAGGGTTAGGGTCTAGGGGTTCAAGGCTCTTGTATGGGCTTGATGTGTAGGTTTGCAGCGTGTAAGGACCTGCAATTCAAATTATGGAACTTTTCAACAACAGCATCTTCAAGCTATGGGCGACAAAACGCCAAGGTCTACAAAGTACCTTCGACTCTTCTACTCCACGCTTGGTTTGTGCAACACACGAAGTGACGTTTGCGAAGTCAACATCGGGTTGATCAAAACAGAGCACGGAGGAGGGAGTGTCCCATAAAGCCATAAGCCCGATAAAACCCTTTACCCCTAAGCCCTAAACCCTGAACAATAACTTATTGCTTCCGCGCTCGGACTCTTAAGGCATCTTCGACACTGTGCCAACAGGACTGTGCACAGCAATGCATGAGGATTGAGGATGTTACTAAGTATCCACCCTCTAACACCCCTCAACTAGGGAATGTTTATCGATGCCGCATCCGTATAAGCACTGTTGCAACCTCAAAAAAAACTCAAATAAATCTCGTCAACAGCCCTTCGGGGGTGTGGGGGGAGTCCATCCCTGCCTTGCAGCCAGGGTGCTTTGTCCGGATCGACCATGTACTCTGCCACCTCAGTGACAAGAACGGCTCCCTAAACCCTAGGTCGCAGTCTAAGGTCTTGGCAGTTGAGGAGAAGGTCTGATGGTCTTCGTATATAATGGACTTACTCGATCAACATTCGCTCCAAAATTCAACTCCCAAAAAGCTATACAAGTGATGCCAAAATACCTTGCGCCCAAAAGCCTTGAATACCTTGCTCTTTAGTGGAAGCTAAAAGCATGGCCATCATTCTCAAGCTCCCGGGATATCTGGACCTCCTTCGAACGAAACTTCCTTGAGGAGGAAAAGCGAGCCGCAGGACTTTGACAAGTTCCAGTCGGGAACCGGCGTGGTCCCCATGCCCAGCGTGACGGTTTAGGCTTTAGGGTTTAGGCTCTCGGGCTACAGAGTGCAGGCACCAGAGCTCCAGGCAGAAGATCATGTACTCCAGGTTGGCGATACGATTGAAAATGTCACCGGGCAAAGCGTGGTTGATGGCTTTCAGCATGAGCGGGTGCTTGGGCTGCCTATAGATGATGCCCTGGAAGGTATGATAATTTTCGACGCCAACAGCCATGATCATATACTGAACTGGAACGGGTCCAAGTTGTTGGATAGAGTCCGAGGCCTTTGCATCCCTTGCAAACACATATATGCTGGGACCTGTCATTATAGGATCCTTAAGGGAGGGTGGTTCAAGGGGGAGGGTATAAGGAATCGTTAGGGGACTGTAAGGGAACCTTAGGGAGTACTAGGGAGGATTAGGGATCACTAGGCTATATACCCCCGTTGGACCCCCCTCCCTTAAGGATACTACAATGTCAAGCCCAATCCCCACACCTCAACGGTTCAAGGCTCATGGTCAAGTCTTTTCGGGTTCAGGGCTTAGTATGGTTTGGGCGTAAAACCCGAAATCCCAATCGCCGGAACCGCATGAACCCCTGATCCCAACCCTAGGCCCTAAACCCACCATCCTGAACTAACCCGAGAGACCAAAACCCTAAAACCCTAGACCCGAAACCCCCACTAAACCCCAAACACCAAAACCCCCTTAGCCCCAGATTGAACCCTAAATCCTGAACCCTCATTGACTCAACCCTAAACCCGAATGCTCTAAACCCCGAAACCCTACATCCTCAACAGCTGCATCCTCTACCCAGACCCCCGGGAGCATCCAAAAAGTAGATCCCTTAATGTGGGTTCCTGCAAAGTACCCTTAGTAGTATAGGGCTCCAAATTAGGGGATCTACTTTCTAGATCCTAAAACCTAAACCCTAAACCCCTAAACCCGAAACTCTAAAGCCCCAAAATAGGGGATCTACTTTCTAGATCCTCCAAAGGGGGTCTGGGTAGGCCCCAAACCCCTAAACCCCTAAACCCTAAACCCCTAAACCTCTAAGCAGTTCTTCTTGCACGTCTCGGCACAGCGCTCCAAGGATCTTCCTGGTGTCGCCGGGTGCTTAGGGCTTAGGGTCAGGATGGTGGAGGGGTTCGGGGGGTTAGGGTTGAGGGGTTTAGGGGTTTAGGAGTTTAGGGGTTTGGGGCCTAGGGATATAGAACGTAACGTGTAGGTTTGGAGTTTTGAGGGGTTTGGGGCATGGTGTTTATGGCGGTTGGACTGATTTTTGGGTTGGGTGGTTTAGGCAAACACGGAACAGGGAAATCTACCTTTTAGTTAATGGTCATGGGTCTGTTTGGTTCAGGGTTCGGGGGTTGCCGGTTTCGAGGTGTCCGTAGTGCAGTGCAATCCTAGCTGCTGTGTACTCTTGACGATGGGCATGCGTATGTTCAACTAATCAACCTGAATACATTGTATGTATGTAAGCACATGTACATGCATACGCTTTTGGGCTTACATAGGTTCTTACTGAACTGACAGCTTTGTGAATGGACTACTTAGATTTGTCCCATGATCACTGACCCTAGACACAAGTGCAGAACTAACCAGTGGTTTTGGGGTTCCCTGGGCTCTTCAGCTCCTTATTCAATAGGGGTTATCATCATCCCTGGCTCCTTAGCTCCTCCAATATCAAAGGTTAGGGAAGGTCGACTAAGGAATTCTGATTCGGCTTCTGTCCTCGACCCTGGCTTGGAAGAATCATTGGAAAGTTATTGAAACTCGTCGCACGAGTCGAAGGAGGGCATTTGACCCTGTAAGTACTGAAACGGTCCTGGGGCGTAGTAACTAGTGTTGATCAAGGTAAGTATACTTTAATTACACATAACCCCAATTCAGGTGCTTATAACCTTATTTACTAAGTCCCATGACCCTGCGAGTACCTGTGCTGTTTGGGATAAGATCTGAGACCCTACCCTAAACCCTAAACCCTAAACCCCTAAACCCCTAAACCCTAAACCCTAAACCCTAAACCCTAAACCCTAAAACCTAAACCCTAAAACCTAAACCCATTGCAAACCCTTCGGCTCCGGACTAGGAGCAAAGAGGAGAGCTGCCAGTGATCGATTCCATGGCTTCCCCAACTTTGGCACATAACCTCCAATTGTAGCAAACCTACCAAAAAGACCCTGAAGCTCTAATCTTACACCCCTAAACCTCCAATTTCAAAACCCTGAACCCCTAACCAAACCCCTAAACCCCCCACGCTCTAAACCTTAAACCCTAAACAAAGCCCTAAACAGTGAGGACCCCCCTCGCCTGGTTTGGGCTATAGGCTATAGGCACCAGTAGCCCCACCACATGTAACAATCCCTATCCCAACCTAAGAATACAATCCTAGTAAAGTTCCAACACCCCTATCCAAGTGCCATAGCCCAAAATAGGCAAGGGGTTCCTCGTAGAATTTGGTTCAGGGTTTAGGGTTAAGGGTTGTATCAACGCTTAATCTTGTCGGATATTCCAAAAATGTTATACCTTTAATGTAGTTATAATAGACAACTGCTTATGTATTATAATTACATCATAGTATTATTGCACAAGAAGAATTAGCTTGTTTGTTTCGGTTTGTCATCGACAGGTATCTCAGTACTTGCTCTATCTTTGTGCTTTCCAAATATCATAAAGTAGTTCTCCAGAAACAGATCATTCGTTAGCAATTGCCACACATGATCAAAAACCTCATCAACTTCAGATTTCTTATCCACATTCTTAGTTTTCTTGTATTCCTTTCTTTTTCTCTGCATTTAATGCAATTGCGCCAAGGTTGCCCCAATCTATTGAACCCGAACTCTTCGGCTGATTTTTACTGTGGCAGCTTGTGCTTTTGATTGTCTCCATCTTCCTAATATTAAGAACACTATCCCTTTAAACTGCTGCTATCTAAACATTCAGAACAAGTCAATGTATATTTAGTAGAACAAGTATTGTAATGTTTCTTGTTAATTCTACGCAGGGAGGAAGTGTTTGAAGAACGACTTGAAACCAATGGTTTGTCCTTATATAACGTTGATAAGCTTAATAGAAGATTGAAGCGCATATTCCCGGTATATGATTCAGTCCAACACGTACTTACAAACATAGCTACGAAGAGATGCCAACTGTTCAAGAGCTTAGTTAAAGAAGTGATGGATTGTAGCGATGAAAACGAATAAAACATGCAATCTGTCTTTGCGTTGTAATGGTTTTGCAGATTTCTCCAGCAGGATCCTGACAATCCTGCTGAATCTTGGAGGTCTCCTTACAAATCCCTATGCAAACCAGCCTTGTCCTTTTAGAAATTATAGACCGGGCCTATACATATATTCCGGGGGAGCCAGGAAAAAAGGACAAGGCTGACAATGCAAATTACAACTTCGGCGAAACATGGATCCTGCTGAATCTTGCAGGTCTCCTTACGAACCCCTATGCAAACTACTACTCTTGTGAAACATAGCCTTAAAAGGCCCTGAGCAGACGCCGGGTCCTTCTAGCCAATGGACCGTTGATCTTTAACAATATGTGGTGCTGGAGTGCGGAACATCTTGTCATTGCAGGTCTGGTCTGCAGTCGCGCCCCAGCCCCCCAAACTCAACGTAATAGACGTGATGTCAAGGCCGTCCACCGTGCAAGCCGTGGCGTCCGCGCGAGACTTGGGGCCCGGGCAGACGGCGAGGATGGCGGCCAAGTCTGTGGCCAGGTTTACGGAGCTTCCAACTAAGCCAAGTGCATCGCCAACACAGACCTTCACTGCGTCCTCATACTCCTTGTCCAGCCCCACCTTGTTCGAGTACTTCTTGGCCTCTTCCAGTTTCGTCTTTGCGGCGAAGTCCACCACGGTCGACCAAATGTTGATTGCATAGGATGGGTAGTCGTTGACGACCTGCATGATGGACATCGCACAAATGCCAAGCTCATTCCTTCGAGCGTCATCCGGACCTAGGTCGTTAATATCCTGAAGGATTCGGGCCTCCAAGCTGTTCCACCTGTCTGCTGGCAAGACTGCAACCTTCGTGCCGTTACTTGAGAGTGGGGGAGGCTGCGGGAAGGACTTCGACTGGAGCTCCAGGATCCGGCGATTGACCCTGTCACTGAAGTCTGCCACAGCAGGGATGTAGTCCTCGAGCTTCGGGTCAAGGTCACATTCAGGCACCTCTCCCAAGGCATCTGCAATGATCTGCGAGATAGATGTGAAGTAGGCAGACATTGTGACCAGGCAATCCTGGGATAGATTCAGGGGCCCTATAAGACTAGTTTTTGGCTTCATAAGGATTATATTGGCATTATAAGTCCATGAAAAGCTATTCCCAGGAATATCCCAGAATCAACTTGAGGACTAAGCGACACGTCCGGCAAGCACCACAGGGGAGTTTGGGCTGCATTCGACAAAATTTCTGCCAGGTCAGAGACGAGGGCGATAGCATTCGCCGAGCAGCTCGCGTCATCTGTCTTGTCCGGACAGAGGCCTTTCAGCGTCAAGGCATCAATAGCCAAGCCTGCATAGCCAACGTAGTTAAGCATGTCCCAGATTGTGCTCACACCTGGGATAGACTCAGGGGCCGTATAAACATGAGTTCTTTATGGAATTTATAGGGATGGACCATAATTCAAAAATTATTCCCAGGAATATCCCAGACACAGTTTGCAGTGTTCAGCTTCTGCTCCTCTGTCAACTCTTGTTTGGCCCTGGAAACCCGAATGACCCGCCCCAGGTCGCCAAGAGCTCGCTTGGGAACAGCCAGCGAAGGGCTCCTGAGCAAAGCCAGCTCCTGCAAATCAGCGGGGATCTCTTTGCCCAAAAAATTCGCAATCCACATTGCCCCAAGCAATGGATCAGCCGAAGGCAGTCGCGATGGATTTTGGGGCTCTGCCCCACCTGACCTGTCTGCCCTCCACACCGCTCCAAACCCCAAGACAAACATGACAAGCCGCCCAGCATAAATGGATCTGAACGACAGTGGCCGCTGTGGGCTAGAAATCCTCAGGAGCGTTTGGTTTTCCTCCGTCTCCACATTCTGGCCAGCAAGATCCATCACACCCGAGCGAGGCGAGCACTCTTTAGAATGTTTGTGTCGGGTTTAAGGTTTAGGGTTTAGGGTCGGTGTCGTTGTCTTCATACGCGACTTGACAGGCTTGCGGCTTTCCTTGAAACGGGTGTTTTCAATTTGTCGTGGCCCGTCTTTGGTTCAGCTGTTGTTCCGTGTCATATACATGCTACAGAATTGCCAAATGCTTTCCTACATGAACGACGCTGCCTCAAAGGGCCATAACTTTCAAGGTGATGGAGTGTGGCGCTTGCGCAGGAGATCTGAGAGACTCCCAAGCTTATGCTTTTTATCAGGGCCTATGGACAGGGTAATAATCTAGACTCCACTTCATGCACCAACATTCGGGTGCCCATACATAGAACTGGAGATGGAAGGCCATGCCAAGCCACAAAACAGCTCTGGAATGCACACACTTGGTTTTAAGATGCAAGTTTCTGCCTTGGCGCGGTGTGGCTCTGGAACTGCGACACCTAACTTGTCTAGCACTCGCAGATTCCTATGTTCAGGCGATGCTCACTTTGAGTCACCAACCCAACATTGTGATGGATAAGACGCCCTTTGCCTGGTTTGATGTATGGCATCTAGAATCTAGATATTCCTAGGATGGCAACTTAGGTTGGGATCTTTGGGTTGATATCCTACCGGGGTGAGATCTGAAGATGGATTATCTGAGGGTGGGGGCTAGGTGATGCCATACGCCTAAATAGGCAAGGCATCACCTAACTTAAACCCCCTAAGCTCTAAACCCCCTACGCCCTAAATCGTAGCCGCGGGTTCCTCGGGCTCCACCGCATTGGGCAAGGCATCAATGTAGCGGTAGACCTGCACGGGGGCTTATAGGGTTTGATTCAGGATTTAAGGGTTTAGGGGTTTATGGTTTAATTTAGGGTTTGGGGTTGAATTTAGGGTTTAGGGGTTTGGGGTTTAATTTAGGGTTTGGGGTTGAATTTAGGGTTTGCGTTTAGGGCTTAACTTAGGGCTTAGGGCTTAATTTATTGTTTAGGGTTGGGGCCTTAAATAATTAATGTAGGGTTGAGGGTTTAGGGTGTAAGCAATTTATACGTCCACTAGCCCAGAGGAACTAAAGGGTAAACTTTGGGATTGAATACATAGGGTTATGAAATCTACCACTAGGACAAGCTCAATTGTTTGAACTACAGTAGTTTATAGGGCGAAATTTCGATATGGAGCGCTGAGAAAACACCGAAACTATCCTTGAGGGTTCCTTCCTGTAATCTTAATTATATCATATACCCCAAACTCCCGATTCTGATTATGACGACATCTCTATAAACCTCAGGCACCAAAAATCCTGAATCTCCTAAGCTGAGGGCTCGGGGTTCAGAGCCTGTTGCTGTGGTTTAGAGTTCAGCGGTTCGAGAGATAGGCTTCCAAACAATTTGAAGGTAGGGTTTATGAGACGGTTTGGGGTTTACCTATTAACCCTGAATAACGTACCTTGCTAAGGACTTATATAACGAAATCATAACAAGGAGCCCTAATTTTAAAAGGTAGGTTCTTCAGGGTTTAGGTCGGGGTTCAGGGTGGCAACTTTGGGGCTTACGGAATTGAGCCGTTGTCTGGGTTTCAGGCGCTGAATTCAATCTTCAAGGTAAAGAGGTAAAGGGTTTAGCCGAAGAACCGCTCCAACACTGTTACGAAACCCGGGCCGAATCCTAAGCAGACGACAAAGCTGCTGCAAGTTGAAAAGATGCCAACTCGGCAGTCATGGTTTTTGCTTTAGGGCTTGGGTTCACGGTTTAACGTTTAGGGTATGAAGCTTCTGTCCCGGAAACCTGAAATGTAAGTTGTGTAGGGAGCACAACGACGAACATGGCTCCGCGTAGATCCGACAATGAAATAGAGCTGCGACTGTTCATGGGCTCACTAGTTCCTGCTCACGAGAAGCTTCCTTCCCCGTGTTGCGCAGCGAGTGGCAGTCCTCCCCTGTCACCAAGAACCGCTTCCTGAGAGAGTTGCGCAGAGACTTCGTAGCCAACTGTTCCAGCCCAAGAGAACGGATGGGGCCCCGAGGCGAGGAACTCGACAAGTTTCTTCCAGAACAGAGGGCTCTGTGTCCAGCGCAACAATCCGTGTCGCCGGTTGCTGCCTCGCCGTTCTTGACGTGGGCCTTGAAGAAGAACAAGAAGACGGTGAAGAAATCTACCCACTCTTGGATACCCGTCTTTTGCTGGGGACCCTGGTGGAGACCTTACCCTCAACTGCTTGAAGGTTCTCCAGGACCCTCTTCAGGGTATGGCCATTTAGGGTTTAGGGCCGTATGTATGCCCCCTACTAGTAGGTATTTGGGGTCCAATAGTAGAGGATGGAGGGAGGCTCTGGCATCATGGTGACTTGTAAGTAGGGTTAAACTCTACCTATGCCTGACTTGGAGGATCATGGGACTTAGTGAGTGAGGTTATAAGTACCTTAATTTGGGTTATAAGTAATTACAAGTATGGTATTATAACCCTACTTACTAAGTCCCATGACCCTTTAAGGATTCTTAAGTCCATGAACGACACATATCGCACGACCTATAAGACACGAACACGAACGAGGAAGTCTCCAAATGACAGCAATTCCAGAGGCTCGCACTGGGGAATATCTAGGTATTGACAGGTATTTGGACCATGAAAAGAAGAGCCTTCAAGCAAAGCCTCAATGCCGATTCGGACCTAGAAAGCCTTGAGCCAACTGTGAGCCTTGATCTCAAGGATGCCAATCTCGTGGCACCAAGGGTCGAAAGTGTCGCAGACAACATTGCTCTTGTCCTGTCGGGTTCAGGGTTTAGGAATTGCGGCATGGAGTTAAAGGGCTTAGCAGTTTCGGGTTTGGGGTTCAGGATTAGGGTTGTGGAATTGTAGGACTTCGAATAGAGAGAGTTCAGGGCGATATGCGGCTGCAGCTCGAGCACTGGCCACTGATCCAAAAGTCATTGGAGCCCGGAAACTCAGACCATGGGGAATCCGAGTCATGTTTCAAACCAGTCCTCGCCGCAGACCCCACACCCACTAAACCCTGAGCCCCTAAAGTACTAAACCCCCAAACCCAAAGCCCTCCAACCCTAAACCCCAAAACCGCTAAACCCCAAACCCTCAAAGACTAAACCCTCAAACCCTAAACCGCTAAACCCTGAACCCCGAGCCCTTGAACCCTGCTGCTCAGCCCAAGCCCGAAACCCCAAAAGACCTGATGAGGGTACTCCATCGGTCATGAAGAAGGCCGTCGAACAGACATGCCGCATAAATCACTACTACGCACCCTAAACCCTAAACCTCTAAACCGAAGTGGAGAAGTTGGGGCTTCCGCTCGAGGCGTCCAACAGCTCTAAACTGTGCACCAACGCCCGCCCAACTCATCCAAAAGTTCAAAGAGGGACCATAGACACTACCATGGGGCCCCGAAAGACCATGCCTATCATAGTTTGGGAACCTAAATTCTATAATAGTAATCTTAACGGACCCTCTTGCAAACTGTGAAGCCCCGGATTTAATAACAAAAGGTTACTTAGGATTTTAAACTAGGATCCTTTGAGAAGTCAAAGGGTTCAGGGTATAGGGTTCTTTCTTCGGTTGATGATATAAATCCTGTATTACCTTAAGGACCCTAAACTATGGGAATTGTGGTATATTTCCTATTATGCAGGATTTATACCATCAACCGTTAGGATCTTATTTCACCAAGCTTCGATGGTGAACCGGAGGGCCGTTGCACTCCTCGTCGGAGGTTGGGGCTCT
This sequence comes from Symbiodinium sp. CCMP2592, assembly GCA_905221615.1. Classification (NCBI taxonomy): domain Eukaryota; class Dinophyceae; order Suessiales; family Symbiodiniaceae; genus Symbiodinium; species Symbiodinium sp. CCMP2592. The sequence continues at coordinate 82,011 of CAJNDT010005580.1, forward strand.
TGGGAAGCCAACCATGGTTTAGGGTTTAGGAGTTAGCTTTTTTGGGGGTTTAGGGTTTAGGGGTTTAGGGCTTTAGGGTTTAAGGGTTTCGGGTTCCATGGTTTAGGGTTTAGGTGGCTTTTTTGGGGGGGTTCAGGGTTTAGGAGTCATGGATAAAATCCGCAACGGGGCCAGCAGCATCGTGCGTAAGGCTGGATAGTGAGTGCGACTCAAGTTGTAAATGACTTCCAAACAACTTCCAACTTACTTGCAACTACCCTAAACCCTGAACTACCATAAACCCTGCACGGTGCCGCACCCCTGAACCCTGAACTTGCAAAAAAATCCGCTTGACGCGCAGCTACACATGAACCTGCAAGCCCACCTTGTAATATAGATTCCTGAATATAATATTCTTCCTTTAGAGCCCTTGTATAACGATGCTAGAATACACCCCAAAGCCCTGTTGGAGGCTTGCCTGCTACCTAGGCCTATACCCCACATTGGTAGCTTCACTGGTTCGCAGCCACTCTCGTACTATAATGGACCTGTGGTATATCATAAGGTGTGACCGTATCAGGAAATGCCGAGAAGTTCTTGGACCCCCTATGCAGTGCCCCATATGATCCCGAATGCTTTGAAAAAACACCTCCCCTGCACCCTGCCAAGTGGGAGCCAGGTTGCCGCATGCCAGCCCAATCCTGAGGAGCATTGAGCTTTACTGGCGGTTTGGGATTTAGGGTTTAGTTTTGGGTTTACCTTAACCCCAAATAACCTACCCTTTTCAGGACTTATATAAGGAAATCATAGTAAGGAACCCTAAAAAGGTAGGTTATTCAGGGCTGAGGTAGGGTTTAGGGTTTATCAGGTGGATCCCAAGTCCCAAGACTTGAGAAATCACTTGGCTTCAGGGCAGGGACTGTGGTTTAGTCTTTAGTTTTAGGGTTTAGGGTTAAGGTTTTAGGGTTTAGGGTTTAGGGTCCTCAAGGGGCCTAGAACCCTAACTATAAGGTCCTTGGAAGCAAGGGAATGATGATCCTGCAGTTGGTCCCTTAGCCCGCGTTCAGCTACTGGCAAGTTCAGGGAACTTCAGGTTGTAAGCAAAACAATGTAGGGGCCTTGGGAATTAGAATAGTGTTTTGAGGGCTCCGTATTATGATTCTAGTATGCTATCCCCCAAACCCTTCTCTAATTGTCAAGGCCCCTGTATTAATTTAACTTGCGCTCCAGGTACCTACGTAATATCGGGGCCAGAAAAATTAGAGTAGGGTTCCTTTCAAGGGTTCTTAAAAAACTTTACTATAAGGAATCTATAATTGTTCTGTAATATAGGGTCCTTAACAATTAGAATAGGCCTTTGGGGCCCATTATCTATACTATAATTATACTGAGGAGCCCCCAAATCAGTATAGGTAATTTAGTAATGCTGCTCAACTTGCAAGCGCGGGTTTCTGTTGCATCGTCGGATTTCTTACTAATTGTTGAGGCTAGGATTACCAGCAGTCTCCGATGTAGTGCCATCCTGCTCACAAATAGGTGGGTTTAAGGCTTTCGAGTTCGCCGTTCTTGTGAACTGCTCAAGATGCGTTGTAGCTCCCGGCCCCACCGACTTCTCAAGACATCACAGCAATAGTGCACAGAAAACGATCCAACATAGAGAAAAGTGCAAAACTCGGCATAGAATACCCTAAGCCCTAAACCCCTAAACCCTAAACCGCTCTCGGTAAGCCCGTCGACCCTCTAGACTCCCAAACATCGACCCCCGCAAGTTCTCCGAGAAACTACTTCGTGTCTGAGACTGCTTCGGCCTGATCAATGTTCCATCTTATATGGGAGTTTCCGAAAAGAGGGGATCCTGATATAGTAACCCAAATAGTCGGATCCTTATTATAAGGACCCAAAGCAAGGTAACCCCCCCAATTTTCGGCAACTCCCATATGTCGGGGTCACCCAACCCTCGGTACAGATCTTAACATCATGCACCCCAAGGCCCCAAGGCTGGATTCGTAGAGGGTCTAGGGTCTTAGGAGTTAGAATGCAAACAGCATGACCCTTAACAATTAGAATATGGTTTTGGGGCACATTATGCCAATTATGCCATAAGTACTTTGCAGGATCCCCAAAATGGTATAGGGAACTAAGAATAAGAAGGCCCATAGTACTGCGCACTTGGAGGGTCGGGGGACTTAGTAAGTAGGTAGTAAGTAGACTTATAAGTACCCTCAAAGGGACCCGCATTGGGTTATTATTCTTGTAAGTCACTAAAATAACCACTTCCTAAGTCCCCGGACCCTCCAAGTAAGTGCGAGACTAGCGGCGGTGACCATCTCACGAGAATCCAGCTCCTGGTAGAGGAGAAGCCTCGGTAGACACGTCTCAAAGGACCCCTGATTTAGAGTTTAGGGTTTGGGGTTTAGGATTTAGGGTTTAGGGTTTGGGATTTAGGGTTTGGGATTTAGGGTTTGGGGTTTGGGGTTTAGAGTTTGGGGTTTAGGGCAGTTTTGGGTTACGGGATCCAGTGAGATCCTACTAGCAAAATTGCGACCTTTCAAGAAAATGGGCTTGTCGAGGTGCCTAGATTCAGTGTTTCTTAGGGTGTCGGCAAGTTCTATGGGGAGTCGAAGGTCACGGCTTAAGTGCAAGGTTTGGTTGAATGGTTTAGGCCGGAGGTCTTTTTTGCTCTCATGATTTGCGCGATACTTCGGGATTAGGTTTTGGGTGGTTAAGGGCTTGGAGCATCGCGAAATTGTAGGGATTAGGAGCTTCAGAACATGGAGGCTGCTAAATTTGGAATCGATCACGCCCGGCCGTGCACTGTAAGCTCTAAGCTCGAAACCCTATAACCTAGGGCTAGCCTAAGACCTAAACCCCAAATCCTCAACAATTCCAGTGAACTCTTATTGCAAGGCTCCTGGGCCAAACGCCCATACCATGTCGAGGTTCAGCGTATAATGCGATATACCACAGTGTAACACAAAACAACCAGAATAAAAATGCTAATAACATTACTCATAACTCATAATACTAACATAATGATAAGTGTAAGATGAAACCATATCACTCATATTACTATCACAATAGTAGGGCAAGATGATATAATCATTTCTCAAAATAAGTACTAACAGTTACAATAGTGCAAAATGATAATAATCATATTATTAATAGTGGTAACCATAATAACAACAATAGTAATAGTAATGATAACAATATTACTCATAATACTACCATAAGAGCAGTGTAAGGTATACTACTATTGCTCATAATAACACTACCATAATATGTGTTTTTAGTGAACTGAAATCGGAGCTGTGTCTCCGAGCTTCCGTTTTCGGTTCTCGCGGCTTGGAGCTCAGAACCGTCACCCAAAGACTATCTTCTGCTCAATAGGATTTAGGGTTTAGGGTATGGGGTTAAGGGAACTAGCTTAAGATCAATACGGTTTGGTGTTTAGGCGTCTATTGAAAATGATCACGAAAACCCTACGAACCAGAGGGAGACCCCGGATTGACAAGTCCCGTATTTTTGATAGAGATCGGCGCAGGTTGTCTAAGTTCTAAGCTGAAAGATCTCTTCAACACTGCTACTTTGGCAACGACTAAACCCTGCACTCAAAACCCTAAACCTCTTCGGTTTAGGCTACCTTCTTGGTACTTCTGCAACGAATGGTGGCAGCCTCTCAACCCGAACGTCAAACTCCAAGCCTCTGTCCGCCCTTCACCTCGAAACTCTGGAATAATAAAGCGATAACTTCGAAAACCCTGATTGTTAAATTGCTCCAACGATTCTTACAGCTTTGATAAAAAAAGAACATTTTCATAAGCAAAGACCCAAAACCTGACTGCGGAAACCTGAACTTTCAGTCCCGCGGCCACTCCTGATTCCGCTCCCGCTCAATGGTGATGTCTCCCGGGAAGAAGCGCCATCTGAGAGCTTCCGAAAATAAGGGGTGCCATATTTTGGGGTCCTCATAATAAGGATCCTACTATTTAGGGTACTCTACTACGGTCCCCTATTTTCGGAAACTCTTTACGGCTTTGGGTCCAAGGCTCAAGGGGTCCAGGGTCCAAGAAGCTCTAGTCCCTAAGCCCTAATCTAAGGCCTCGGGGTATATATATATATATATATATATATATAATGCACTACAAGAACCCAAACGTCTGCCCAGACACCCGGGAGGATCTAAAAAGGTAGATACAACAGGGTCCCTGCCTTGGAATCCCCTTCAAAGGTTCCTTTAAGGCTTGCCTTGAAGAATCCTTAATCTAACGGTCCCTTTAAGGGATCTTGCTTTTGGAACCTCCCAGGGGTTCTGGGTTCTGGGTAAAGGTTCGGAAACTGGGGGACTGAGATGGAGTTTGCCTCGGATGTCCCCTCCCACCTTGTCACCTGCTTTTGAGGGTGTAGACGGCGCTCCGTGATACAATGTAGTAAAACCCAGTATAGCGTCATCCAGCATGATAAATATCGGATACAGGTACACGCATTCAGGATTCGGGGCCGTGGCCTTTGCAGTAGTCGGCTGATGATAGCTGGATCGGTCGGCTGCGAAGGTTTTCCATGTCAGGTGGTATGTTGAAGGATTTACGGTTTAGGGCTTAGGGAATAACTCCAAGGGTCCGTACCCAATAATCATATACTCTCCAAAATCCTAACCTACATAACTGCTATTCTAAAACGAAATACCTAATTATGGGGTCCTTTGGACCCTTGGGGAACGAGGGGGACCCCAAACATCTGACAGTTCTCATGATAGTCCTATCTTGTAAGCTTTTGTTCTGACGGCAACCCAGGGAATCGTCTCTTTTTCTGTGGCGCCGAACAAGGCCTAGTCCTCCACAGTTTGTTATGTTTGTTTTTTGGGTGGTGTTTAGAGTTGAGGATGCAGAATGTTCACAACCCTACATAGCAAACCTTAGACCCTGAGCTGTTGAAACTAACTTGGGACCATAGAGCTATCAGCTATAAACAGATTTGGCCCTAAGGGTCCATGTACCCAAATACAAGTAGTAACATACTTTGGGCACAGCTGTCGCAACTAGGCCTGGCTTTAGGAGCTCTTTCTTTCGTCGTGTCTCAAGCAGAGACGCTCTGACACTCAAGTGCTCTACAGGTGCATTGGGCCCAAAATAAACAGTGTTTGGGCACACGGACCGCTAAGGTGATGTAGCCACGGCAACAGACAAGGACTTTGGTGGCGGATCCTTTGGGAGTTTGGCGGTTTAGGGTTTGGGGCTTGGGGTTTGGGGCTGGGGTTTAAGTTTAAGGGTTTAGGGTTTGGGGGTTTAAGGCTTGGGGTTTAGGCGTTCAGGGGTTTAGAGGTTTAGGGATTAGACGAGACACCCCAAAACTGGAAACCCTGTACCTGCACGGTTCGGGTTGTGCAATTCTTTCCTAGATCCTCATTAGTAGTTACTTGGATACTTGGCTTTCCAAAAATCATATATGCATAGGTAAACCCTAAGCCCAAACGCCACAAAGCCCATTTACCCTTTACAGCCCTACACTCCAAGCCCTCACCTTTCTATCCCCCACTGCCCACCCAATATACAAAGACCTTAGAAGGGGCCCCCAGCCTGTAATAGTGACTATAAGGATTATATAGGATTATATTAGGGCCCTATTATATTCCCATTATACCACTATTACAGGGTGGGGGCAGCTTCTAACGAAGACCAGTGACATGACCACCACGCGGCCGATGGGATGACCAATGGCAGGTGTCCCGGGTGGTGTCGGGATCTGCACGCAGCTGCGCATACCCAGAGACTCCAATATCCCTTAATTAAGGAATATACCTTAAATTATAGTAGGATCCCTAATATGATTTAAGGTATATTCCTTAATTAAGGGATATTGGAGTGTCTGGGTAACTCCGGAGTTTAGCAACCCTGCAACCCCATGTAGGCTGCAATATACTTGGAGGATCATGCGACTTAGTAAATAGGGTTATAAGTACCTTTATTGGGGTTATAGGTAGTTGTAAGTATAGTTACCTTAATTATAACCCTAGTTACTAAGTCCCATGACCCTCCAAGTAGGATTTCTGGATTTGGCGAACCTAAACTCTTCGACCACTGCAGGACCCTGGAAAGTAGGTTCAGGATTGTCAGGGCTGGGGCCTAGAAAGTTTGGGGCTTCGTAGACTGGGGTGAGAGGTTGAGAGCCGTGTGGGGTATTTTGGGGTTCAGGGTTGCGCATTCTTACTGAATCCTAAACTTGAGATTATGGCCCCCCGAAATCACACAGACACTTGCGTAGTGCGCCCTAGGCCTGATCAGACCCTGTGGGGCTCCTTACTTTGGGCATCGTCGAGAGAGCCCAACTTGGAGGGTCAGAGGACCTGGTGACAGGTAATAAGTAGACTAATAACTACCCGAAAAGGGATCCTAACTAGGGTCGTGATACTTATAAGTCTTTAAAAGAAAGTACTTGCTGCGTCCCCAGACCCTCTGAGTCAGAGACCCAAGGGCTCTTCTTCGGATCTATCTTTGGGGTTTCAGGGTGGAGGCTTAGGATTCCGGAGCCTAAAAAGGAGATAAGTAGGCCCAGGATCCTCCAGGGATACGCACGAAAGTGCCAAATGCCTCTCAACCTCCGTCCCAGAGATGAAGGTTTAAGATTGAAGGCGGCAGTTTAAGCAATGATGTCGTCCTCTAAACCCTAAACCCCAAACCCTAAACCCCTAAACCCTAAGGCTCCAACGGCATCAGACTCTGTGACTTCCTACGCCCCCGGACTCCTCAGGGCTAGGGTTGGAGAGTACAGCGTCAATAACATAAAATTTGAGGCTAGGGGTCTACTTTTCAAGCCTCGTCGAGCTGTAGGAGCAGCCAGGCGCGTGGTTGGCCTTTTCGGGCTCAGGACTTAGAACTTATGGGCTTAGGGGACGCTTGGGGAGTCTTTTCGAATCCGAACAAGGGCACGTGAGACTTTGAAACGTGGGAAGAGATCTCAGCCGTGCCCCGAAAGGTGCAACTAAGTACCAGGAACCTTCGGGCTATATATCCCTAGGGATCTAAGGACTCATATTAAGGCCTTTGGGCCCAAAAACCATACTATATAAGGCTTTTGGGCCATTTTGATCCCTAGAGTATTGCTCTAGCCAAAGAAACTGCCACATTGGTTTAAATCCTCCCCAAACCTTCCTTAACCCCGACCTAAACCCCCAAAAGTAGGTACAATAATGGCCCCATATATACCTACAATAGCCATTATGCTACATACTTTGCGGGGTCCATGTAATCAAACCTTCGAAGCCCCTGTGAAACCCGTAACACCCTGGTAACCTCTGAGCATGGATCCTGATCTGGGTGAAGCCAAGCAGTATACTAGGATGCCCAATAACCTAGGAATAAAAGGGTTCCGTTTTTGGTATTGGGGTACTGAATAAGGAACCTAAGACTACAAAGCTTACCTTTGGTTAGCAATGGGGGAATGGAGGACAACTATAACTACTACTACTACTACTACTACTACTACTACTACTACTACTACTACTACTACTACTACTACTACTACCATTCTTCCATTCTCTACTAACCGAAGGTAAGAAAAAGGGAATAAGGGTACTACTGGGCATCCTAGACGACATAAGATAGAACCCTACTATAGATCCCTTATAGACCCCTTTAAAAGACCCCTCAAAGGAACCCCTGGGCACGCAGTCGGGAGTCGCTTCGTGGTTTCTATTCCGTGGCAGCGAGGGTCAAGCCCACTTGAAGGGTCATGGGTCTTGGTAACTCGGGTTATAACTGATATAAGGACTCCGTTAAAGGGATCTTTAAGGGTTCTAAAAGGGGGGTTAGGGCCACTTGAAGGGTCATAAACCTTAGTAACTAGGGTCATAATTAGGGTAACTATACTTAGAAGTACTTAAAACTACTTTAGAACCTTACTTACGAAGTAGGGTTATAATTAGGGTAACTGTACTTAGAATTACTCAAAACCCCAATTGAGGTACTTATAACCCTACTTACCAAGTCCCTTGATCCTCCAAGTATAGTGCCCATCGTACCCTGACATCTCAGCAAACCTTGAACCGTACACATCACACAGATGTTAACTTGGACGGATAATGCAGCGATGATGTGACCTGCGCGACTACCTCACCCTGATTAAGGATGCCGGTAAATCTCACCTGACTTTTAAACAATGCCTAGGTTTGCTTACAGGGAGGCCTGTATAATCACACCCCCTAAACACTATACTACCGTAAACTCTGAACCCCAATCACTAAGCACTAAAACTGGTGCCGAGCTGCTGAACGCCGGGTACCAGTACGTACCAAACTCGTTGCCATCCACAGCCTCGAGCCGATAAAACTCGACTACGAGGTTGCTCATTGGGATTACAATATAGGGGCTACTTGGAGGGTCGGGTTAACTTAGTAAGTAGGTAATAAGTAGACTGAAAAGTACCCTGAAACGAACCCCAATTGGGGTTACGATACTTATGTGTCTCTAGAATAACTACTTACTAAGATCCCCGAGCCTCCAAGTATAGTAAGTATCCCAAAGAGGTTAAACATCACCTACACTGCTGCTAAGCTTATATGGGCATTCGACTACAAGGTTGCTCATGGATTTAGGGATTCAAGGTTTGGAGTTCAGCTTGGAGCTTATTAACTTTAGTAGTGTAGGCGGTGCTTACGAAACCCTGGTGTCTAAAGGCCTCAATATTGGGATCCATGTTGAAATCTCGTTGAGAGAAGGTAGATTAGGATTCCAGGGTCGACGTCAACCCCAATTGCAATCCAAGACCACAGCCGAGCTAAATGCCCCAAACCAACAGCTCGGAAACTCCAGGGCTCAATACCCCCAAAGCCCTACCCTGAAGCCCGTAGGCTAAACGAGTGCTCTAGGAATTTAACGTTTCCCACACAAGGGACCCATTATATCTCTCCCGGTCATCGTCGCCGAGAATAAATCCTGACAGACAAAATCGAGTGGCCAGAGACACAACCTAGCGCTCTCTACCCTGCAACATCGGCTCTGATACCTACGTCGGATATTCATCCCCAGCCATGGAAACCTAGAAATCCATGGCTTACAGAATAAGACGGTTAACACTCCGTGTCAGGCGATACTGCTGTTGAAAACACGCTCTTATGGTATGAAACGTCATCAGAAGATGAGGCTCAGCTGAACGTGGCTGCTCCTTGTTCTCATAGCCTGATGGTCTTGCGCTTGCATGTCTCCTTTCTCGTTCGCAGTACAGATGCTGTCCAAGCAGCAAACCGCGCCAGATTGCCTTGGCTGTGGCACTTCTGTTAGTTGTTTGCCAGGGTCTTGAATTCCAAAACTTCGGCTATCCTTCTGCAGAGTATGAGGCTTGTGGTCTTATTTGTCTTCAAACGACGATATGCGTCAAAACGTAACTCTAACTTTTGCGGCCCCTAACCTAAAACCTACATCGCAAAACCCCTGGTTCGGTCAGCCCAGGCGCCAACGATGGTCTCCTCGCTTGGAGTCACCTGCCCGTGGATAGGGCAGCTTTCACAATCCTGTCCAGGAACCTTCTTCTTCCCTGAGTACTGCCCCCACTCTGAAACAGTTAGGTAACATTTATTATTATTATTATTATTATTATTATTATATATATATATATATATATATATATATGTGTGTGTGTGCAATCTACAACTTAACATGACCCCCCAAATATCTTGAACCAACAGCCTGTCCCGAGAAAATGCACTCAGATTACCAAGCAGGGACGGCTCTCGCTCTCGCTGTCTCTCTCTCTCTCTCTCTCTCTCTCTCTCTCTCTCTCTCTCTCTCTCTTTGTCTGTCTCTCTTTCTCTCTGTCTCTCTCTCTCTCTCTCTTTCTCTCTCTCTCTCTCTCTCTCTCTCTCTCTCTCTCTCTCTCTCTCTTTCCCTGAAAGGCCACCAGTTGGTTCTGCTGCCTGCCAATGAGATTCTGCGTGAAGTTCTAGTCACTGCCTCCACAAAGTTCAAGCTTCACGCGTGGTTTTTGTGATGTTTGACCAGTTTCTGAGCTGCCAATCGGAAGACATTCGATGTCCGGCGAATCTGGGGACGGAGCCCATGGGTCCCGATTTCTGATATGCTGAGACCACAACGCCCACTCTCCTACGGTCCTTAAGTTGTCGGTTTTGAAGCTGCTGGAGGCTTGGACCGCGTGGCATAGCTTTCCCCCCGTTCAACCCGGAATCCTCAAGGCAGGTGACCCTGAAAGCTTGAAACCCTATATCCATAAACCCTCAAACCTGAACTCTGAAACCCTTAATCCAAAGCTTGAGCCCGAAGCTAAAACCTGAAACTCCAAATTTCAATGGAATACCCCAAATATACACTAGGATCCCTGATACGATTGAAGGAATTTCTAAATTCAGGGATATTGGAAGATCTGGCCACCAAACCCTAATCCCTCGAACCCCTGAACCCTAAGTGCTAAAACGCTAAACCCCGACGACGCTGAACCCCCAAAAACCCTAAACCCCTTTTAAATCCCTACTTGGAGGGCCGGCATCACAACTCCAAATAGGGACCCTTGTTGGGGTACCTTATATATAGGCCTACTTATTACCTACTTGCTAAGTCCCCCTTTTGCTCCAGGTAAACCCTAACCACAATAAGTCCTATGAACCCTATAAAGTAAAAGCCAGAAAGTTGGAATATGATTATCCTCAACCCTTTATGGTAAATTATGAGGTATCCTACCCTGAAACCATATTCCAACTTTCTGGAGTTCCCTCTAAACCCTATGAATCCTATAAACCCTAAGCCCGACCTTATGCACACTTTAAATTGCCTAAAGCCCCTTTGAACCCCTAAACCCTACATCCCCCACTTGAAGGGTCATTCGACTTAGCCACTAGGGTTATAAGAAAGGTAAATATACTTATACTTACATATACCACAATTAAGGTACTGATGACCCTACTTACTAAGTCCCATGATCCTGCAAGTACATCCCCCAGCCTGCCGGTTCAATGCCAGGTTCTCGCTCCGATCCCAGAGCTGCAAGGAAGGTTCAGGGGTTTAGGGGTTTCGGGTTTAGGGGTTTAGGGTTTAGGGCCATTTAGGGGTTTAGGGTTTCGGGTTCATTTTTTTGCAGCTTCGGGGTCTCAGATTTTTGCTTGGGGAGGGGCGGTGGGGGTTTGGGATTCTTTGGGTGGGCTTAGGTCTTATAGGGTTTAGGATTCTTTGGGTGGGTTTAGGGTTTAGCTTTTTGTTTTGAGGGGTGGAGAGGGCGGGGAAGTTTTAGAGCCTGTAAGGCTTCAGGAGGTTAATGATTTATGGGGTCTCTTACTGTAGAGGGATCAGGGCGAGTAGGGCTTTATGGCGTTAGAGTTTAGCTATCTGAGCTAAGGTTCCAGGGCTTGGTGTTGTGGCACTTAGGGGACTAAGGTTCAGGGCTGGCATAAGGCGGATGAGCGGTGTGATGTTGGGGAGTTTAGGGCTTGATTAAGATTAACGGTCTTAGGGTTCAGGGCATTGGCGCTGAAGCTCCCGGGGCAGAGGGCAAACGTTTTGTGTTTGTAAAAGTTGCTGGGGATGAGATATATGGAAAGTGTTCGGCGGGTTTTTCAACCAGAAACCAGGCATGCTGAGTGCCAGCTTGTCCGCGCCTTGCAAGACGACCCCCCCGAAGTGGTAGCTGTGAAAAGAACCCAGATCGCTTCTTCGAGGTCCCTGTTGGTTGCTGCGAGATGCTCCTGACACACGTCTTTGGGCTTCCGTCCAGTGGGGATGGTGCTCACCTCCTTAGGCGGCTTCTTTCTTCCTGTCCGCCTCCTCAGTTGAAAGCACACGACAAACAATAAGCACTCAGAAACACGCACAGAGAGAGGGAGAGAGAGAGAGAGAGAGAGAGACTTCCAATCGGAATAAACAACTGACTTCCATGCGGAGGTTGACACAAAAACGACTTCCAACTGGAATTAAAAATCACGTTGCTACGAGATAGGGGGAGAGAAGCTAGCCCCTAAACCCTAAACCCTAAACCCCTAAACCCTGTAAACATCCTCAGCTTCAAGATCCTGAACAGTTGACCTCTTAAGGTAAAAGCCAGAAAGTTGGAATATGATCATCCTAACCCTTCTATGGTATATTATAGGGTATCCTACCATGAAACCATATTCCAACTTTCTGGAGTTCCCTATACGCCTGAAATGCCTTCACGACCCTACACTAAAAACCAGAAACCACAGTCTCTAAACCCCAAGCCAACTTTGCATCCTATATCCCTGGACTAAAGTTCTTGAAAAAAACTACAGCAAGTCTCCCCTCATGTTCCCCAAAAATCATACTGTAGTAGATGCCAAGACCCTTCTTTAGTTGCTAGGGCAGAGGAAGCTTTCCTTAAAACGATGGACCAAACCCAAACCCTCAACCCCTAAACCCAAACCCTAATCCCCTAAACCCCAAACCCTTAAACCCTAAAGCCCTAAACCCCAAACCCTTAAACCCTAAACCCCAAAACCCCTAGACCCTAAAACCCAAACCCCTACTAAACCTTAAATCCCAAACCCCAAATCCCCAAAGCTCTAATAACCTAAAGGCCCTAATCCCCAAACCCAAACTCTAGGCCCTAAACTCGGGGGGCCTTCAGGAAGACGTCCGACAGCGCGCAGATCAGTCCCTCGGGTATCCGCTGAAGCTCTTCGATGATGATCTTCCTTGGGTATCGTACACTGGAGTAGAATACGGTATAGTTGATTCTGATGGTATAGAGTATAATAAAGCATAGTCTAATATAGTATCGTGTAGTATCGTACAGTCTAATATAGTATAGTGGAGTAGAAAGAATACGGTAGAGTAGAGTAGAGTAGAGTAGACTGGACTGCACTCTCATACAACGCACTCTGGTACGCTGCTGTGTAATATGCGATTCCAGCATACTCCAGGACCCGCAATGGCCCTTTAATGGAGCCCATATGGTCCGTGATAGTGGGTATTCAGGAAGTTTTGGTGGGTGGTTGGGGGGTCCAAGCTGAGTTCAGGGTTTGCAACTTAGGGTTCCCCGGTGTCGGGCTGAAGGCGTGCTTGGGCATGTACAGCCTGTAGAACTTAAGTAGGCTTGCCGGGTTTGGGGCTGCAACATGCCACTTTATCGTAGTTTAACCTTTAGGGTTTAGGGTTTAATCTTTAGGGTTCAGGGTTTAGGATTACTGTTTCTTCACAATTCTAATTGTTATGCTGATAGAACATAAGCAGTAGTATCACTTTCTCATCTGGCTTTAGGGCTTCAAGGCCTCGGGCTGTAGGTGGAGCTGTAGGGTTCTCGAGAGGCATGGGGTTCCGGCGCAGAGGCTCAATCTCTACAAGCCTCCGTAGCTGCTGCCCCAAAAGACTGCCGTTTACAAGTACGCAACCCGAAGTATGAAGGCCTTGCAGTGCACCTGGAGTCGCGAATATCCATGATACAGATTCCTTGCATAACTCTGCCGTGTTTTGGAGGCCCCAACCAGAAAACCGACAACAAAACCAGCCGGAGCCCGAGCCGAGCCGGGGTGTAACATGGAGACTTTAACACCCGGCCCCGAACCCCAAATTTACCCAACCTAAACCCTCAACCTAAACCCTAACCCCGACAGAAACCCTAAAGCCTAAACCCGCAAACCCATAAACCCTAAACCCCTAAACCCCTAAACCCATACACCCTGAACCCTCACAATCTACTGCACCACCGGAAACTCTCAAGTTGTTTTGCTTGAGAGTTTTAGGGCTTGGGCCACAGGGGCATGCTTCAGGCCTAGGGTTGCGGGTTCATTCGCTATGACTTATCATAAGGACCCTTAGGGGGGTAAGGGGGAGGGGGGGGGGGTAGGGCTAGGGGGCCTCAATACCCATCATAAGGACTTAATAAGGCCCATTTAAGGAAGTATAGTGCCCCACCCCACTAAGGATCCCTATGAAGTTAGGGCTCTAGGGTTGCTTGGGACCGGATATCGGGTTTTGGTTTCGGCATGCGGCCTTCGACGTTGTTTCTACGACCTGCGCTCCAGAGAAAACGGGCCCAACAACCCATATAAAGTCAGCTCTGTACAGAACCGTATGCAAGTTTTTGCAGCCTCTAGTTTGCACGAACCCTGTGGCGATCTCGGAGTTCCCTATACTTTAACTTCAAGGCGTGCAGCAATAGGATCATGATGTTCATCTTGCTTACCTTGCACCCTGATTGAGGGGCCCTAATAATTCAAAGAGGGTTTTTGGGAATATTATACTGTAGCTGCTATCGGGAACAGCAAAATCGTACTGGTAATTACCAATTTACGCTTTTATGCTCCTGAACTCCGAGCCCCTTATCTAGAATCTAGGCCCTAACTCAAGCCCTCCGCCCCTCCGCCCAATAAGATTAATTAGACCCTACCTTCAGCACGCCCTAAACCCTCAACCCTACGCCCTAAACCCAAAGCCCTTAAACCGTAAACCCAAAGCCCTAAGGCCCTCCCCCAATGAGATCAAGGCTCAACCTCCGCGCAGGGAAGCCATCTTCGTAGTCCTCACTTAAAGGATCATGAGACTTGGTAACTAGAGCTACATAATCAAGGTAGCTATTCTTATAGTTACTTACAACCCCAATTAACTTAAAACCTTATTTTACTTACTAAGTCCAATGATCCTCAAAGCAACCCAGACCCCCGAAAGGATCATTAAACACAACAACTTCAGTTTAGGGTTTGGGGTCAAAGAACCCGACACAGGTAACATACCCAAAATGGCTGAAGATTGGCCCTTTTGTTAGGGGCTCTATTGTTGGAGATCCTCCCGGTGGTCGAGGAAGCTTCATTACAATCCACTCTTCCTGGAGATATCATAGGGATCCTGGGGGGGTAGGGGGCCTTAAGGCCCATAATAAGGACTAATAAAGCCTATTTAAGGAAATATAGTCCCCTACACCCCTCCCCCCTACACCCCTAAGGATCCCTATGAGTTTTGGGGTTCAGGACGGTTCACGCACTTAAGCCTTCAGAGCTTTCGGTGGTTCCAGGGTTCAGGGCCACAAGGGCTTCGGTCGCTATATGGGCTCTTTGATTGGGTTGACAAAAAGGTCCTCATAGTTGTCTGGGTCAGCCCTGAACCGTATGGTTCAACCGCTAACCCACAGCTTGGGGTGTGGAGATCAATGTTCAGTTTCTTATGATGCAGTAATAATCCCAAAAAACCTAAAACGCCTATATACACGTTATAAAAGTCCTAACCGATACCTAGTGTAGGGTTCGAGGTTTCTGAACTCAGCTCTATAGAGAGCCGGCTTGCTGTTTTGGAGTGATCAAAGCAAGCCCAGGCACTTGCGCATAGCCGACATTGGACAAGCCACCCAAGGTATACCAGCCTTGGGTAAAGCCATATGTTTTCCCCTGTGCTTCGTCCAAACTTTGAAGCCTTCCCCCCTGTTTCGCTGCAGCTTCAAGATATCAGACCCGAAGCGGCAGGACCCTCCTACTACAGATACCTGCAGATGACCCCCCAAATTTCACCAACCTCTCACATTAAGTCCCTCTCATGTCAGAAGCTGGGTCTATGTGAAACAGGGGAGAGGAAGCATCCTCTTTATGGGCTCCCTGCCTAAAATATTGGAAGCCTCATGTTATCAACCGTAACCCATGCCATGAAGAGCAAGCGCAATGATCCCCAGAATTGATCCGTGCAGCGGTTGATGAACTTCCATATCAAGGTATCGGCCTCCTCGTACCTCCGGCCAGGCACAGTGGCAGCGAGGGCCATCGAAAGGTCTGGGGCTTTAGGGCTTAGAGTAGGATGTGGCCTTTATGCTCATGTGCGACGCTGTCTCGAAGGCTTCAATGGAACCTGTACAAAGCACTGAGAGGACTGTCGCATCTTACGCCGGAGGTTCTTCGCCCGAGCCCTGAGTCTCGGCGAAAACAAACGGCTTCTGTTCCGGTGTTTTGCTCTTCGACCTCCGGGTCTTACAGCTTATCTAACCAGTGGTTTTGGGGGTTCCGCTGGCTCTTTAGCTCCTTATTTAATAGGGCTCATCATCATCCCTGGCTCCTTCGCTCCCCCAATATCAATGGTTAGTATTATACCTTAAACATCCCTAAACCCAAAGCCGCAACAGGGGTCCTAAGTTTGGGGCTCCAGCTTCGACCGTTGATCCCGAGCGGCTCCATGTAGAACTGAACCGGGGGCCGCAGCCAGGCGAGCTGAAAGCCGCAGAAAAGCACGTCGTACCTGGCTTCCAGCAGGCGGAGGGCCTGCATTTGAGGTTCTAGTGGGGTTAAAATTGAAATCTGCATCCTACTCCCCAAAACTCTACAAGCTTCAAGTAGAGGGGTTTAGAAATGGAGCGCTGGTCGAGTTGGACAGCTCTTCGGAGGAATGGGTAACATTCGCAGAGCCTCCGTTTCAAGGAGAAAACGCATGAAAGCTCAAAACCACCGCGGATAAACCTGTTCGGACAGCTTACGCCTCGGGGGTGTATAAAGGATTGCACCAGACACTTACAGGTTGATACCTTGTGGGCCTATGTAGATACTGCTGGTATCTAGGTACTCGAACCATTAGAGTAGGACATGCCATCACACAGATTATATAGGGGCCTGAAAAATTAGAACAGGGTTTGCGGGCTATTTTTCGCTTATTTCTCAGAAAGAACCCCCAAAACTAGAGTACACACAGTCACAGCCCTTAAAGGACTCAAGCACCCAATCGTGAGACCTGCGATTCCAAAGACCAAAAGTCACTACACTACGAATCTCGGCAAACCTTGAGCACAGCAAAACCTGGCTAATTAAGTGCCTGAAAGATAAGAAAAGGGTTTGGGGACACATTATTTTAAAGATAAAACCAAATAATTAAGGAACCCTTATAAGAGTAACTAAAGGTGGCGATGATTCAGGTCCCAAAAGTGCACAACATCGCGATGCCCGGACCATTCCCCTCTGGGCACCCCATGTCAAGAGTGACGAAGCTGTTGCGTACACCTTGCGCAGGCATCCAGAACCTCGGGGGGCCCGGGGCTTGGGGCAGAATATGGGGATTCATAAGCGGTCCATATGGGCTATATTATAAGGGATGTATGGAGGTTTACAATAGGGCAATAGGGGTCTATACGGATTTCCAGCAGCTCGCGGGTGGTAAGGGCCAGAAACTTGTCACTGGCATCAGGTCTTCAGCTTCACGGCTTTGTGGAAGGGCTTGGGCTGGAAGCACGAGTTTCTGCTTTCAACAAACCCAATCAACTGAAGACTTAAGTTGTCAACCTTGCAAGTAAATCCTAAACGCCACCTGCGTAAAGTGCGTGGCATGCGAACGGAGGGGCGCTGATAGTTAAGCTAGACGCACCCTAGATGGCTACCTGAGTTGAAGCACATTCTCAAAACAAGGGATGCCCCACACGGAACCAGAAAAGAAGGGAGGGTCTCAAAGCTTGCGATGTGAGGGTTGTTGGGAATTTCATCTTTTTCAGGTTCAGGATCTACAGCTTCAGGGGTCTTAGGATCTACAGCTTCAGGGGTCGTGTAAGGGCTGTCAAACGTCGAGCTCCCAATAGCCTCCCTGATTCTGGTCCAGGAGCGTTGTCTCATCGCCGTCGATGATGTTTGCAGCCCCGAAGGGGTTGCCCGGCCTTGTGACGTCCCATGCTTCGGACTCTAAAAAACAAGGAGAAACATCCTGCAGCCGAAATCGCTCGACCCTGAAGCCCTGAAACTTGAAACACCCTGGACTCGAACCCTAAACCCCAAACCAAACAAACGGGAGTCTGAAACCCTAACACCCTAGCCCCCCAGAAGCCTAAACCAACACGAAAACAAGAGTCTTGGAACCCGAAAGCCCGGGAAGCCGGATATATCTTGGAGACCCAGCAAGTAGCAAGTTTTGAATTGGTATACCTTCTTGGAGTTATGATATCTACAGATCCATGAAGAAGCTACTTTGTGGGTCCCCCCGCGACCCTCCAAGAGCCCCTGATAAAACGCTGATGCTTCTGGTGGCAACTCCCGGGCGGGGCTTCAGGGCTTTAGGTTCAGGGCTCGGGGTTGCGGGCTTTTTTATAAGGTCCATGGATGCCGAATACCGGGACGGAGACGAAGCCTCCATCTTACACTATGTCGAATTATACCTTCTGTAGTATAGCATGTCATGCCATATGTTGTACTACTTCATATTTACTATAATACGGTACTGTAGTAATATACCTTTTAATGTGGGAGCTTTCGAAAATTAGGGGTACCTTATTTCGGGGTCCCCCAAAGTAGGTAGAATAATGGCCCAAAACCTATAAAAGGCTACTATTCTACAGACTGTTGGGGTCCAGGTAGTAGTTAGGGTCCCGAGTTTTGGGGATCTTCGGGACGCTAAGCCCGGACCACCCCAACTCAGAAGACCAGGAGCCCTCAACCCCAAAAGGAAAGACAACACAGGATCGGACAGCATCGAAGGGCCTAGACCCTCAAGCAAACCAATCAAGGCGCTAAAGGAAACACGGGAGTCGACTTCAACACCCCAAACCCTAAACCCTAAACCCTAAACTTCAACAACATTTGCAACTTTGAGCTCCCTGAACTCGAAGGTCTCCTCCCTTTAGGCTCTGTCACTGTCTCCTACTGAAAGGTTCATGGGACTCAGTAACTAGGGCTTATAATTCAGGTAACTGTACTTATAACCCCACTTACCAAGTCCCATGATCCTCCAAGTAGCTCCGAACCCTTCAGCCCCCTGCATAGAGCAAGACGAAGATCTCTGGTAGGCTCACGTTCAAAGTAGTCTCAAAGAATTCCTCCCTAAACCCTACGCCCCAAGGAGAAACCGGAATCGTATCGGGTCGAGTTTCATCGTCTTCGTGGCCTGGGCTAAGCTCCCGATTACAGAAGCTTCCAGGTAAAGGGCTTAATAAACCCTAAACCCCTACACCCTAAACCCCAAACCCTAATCCCCTAAACCCCAAACCCTAAACCCTAAACCCGGCTTCAGGAAGTTCAGGGCTTCGGGTGAACTTCAGCGCTTCGGTACTTCGGAGCGTTTCGAAGTTTCTGTAGTTGCATGATTGGAGAGGACGGGAGGGGGGGTGGGGCCCGGTCTGAGAGGCTCGCTGATTTGGGCCTGGAGTCTGGAGATCTGGGGTTTAGGGAGTGTTTTTTTTGGGGGACTTTGGGGTTTAGGGGTTTAGGGTTTAAGGCTTAGGGTTTAGGGGCTTAGGGGTGGAGTTTAGGGTTTAGGGAGTTTGGGGTTTAGGGTTTAAGGCTTAGGGTTTAGGTTGGTTGAGGCACTCAAGGTTTGGGGATTTGAGGGCTCAGCTGCGAGCTCCAAGCCCCTTCAACGCTTTACTATGGAATCTGGAGGCTTTAGATTGGGTACTGCCCCCCACCCTGCAACAGTCTATATTCAGGGGCATAGTAAGGACCAGATATAACTATAGTATATTGATATTGATGTTATCCAACTGATACAGAGTGGGGGCAGCACCCAAACTTTAGAGTTAGCTGCAGTGATTGCTTTCGGGGGGGTGCTGAGAGAATGAGGAATCTGGCGCATTCCTGTCGATACCTCATGTAGACACCCCTCAAGAGAGAGACGGCGGGTTTTTTTTTTCGGAGGTGCGGCCAACCCTTTTTTTCTCCGAGGTGCGGCCAACCCTTTTTTTAAGGTTGGACACGCAGGATCCCTGTAGAGGGTTCATCGGGGACGTAAAGAATTTGCGCGGAGCGCCAGCGCTTTGACACGCAGGATCCCTGTGGAAGGTTTATCGGGGACGTAGAAAACTTGCACCGCACCACAGCGCCAGCGCTTCGACGCACAGGATCCTTGTGGAGGGTTCATCGGGGACGTAGAAAATTTGCACCGCACCACAGCGCCAGCGCTTCGACGCGCAGGATCCCTGTGGAGGGTTCATCGGGGACGTAGAAAATGTGCACCGCACCACAGCGCCAGCGCTTCGACGCGCAGGATCCCTGTGGAGGGTTCATCGGAGTTTCCTTGATGTCGTCGCGGTCGTCGTCCTGGTTGTTGTTGTTGCTGTTGCTGTTGCTGTTGCTGTTGCTGTTGCTGTTGCTGTTGCTGTTGCTGTTGCTGTTGCTGTTGTTGATGATGATGTTGTTGTTGTTGGTCGTGGTTGTTGTTGTTGTGTTGTTGCTGTTGTTGTTGTTGCTGTTGTTGCTGCTGTTGTTGTCGTTGGTTGCTGTTGTTGTGGTTGTGGTTGTGATTGTGCTTGTGGTTGACAGGGTGAGAGATCAAAAAAACTTAAATAAGGATCAAAAAACTAAAGCACCAGGATCAAAAAAAATAAAATAAGGATCGAAAAAAATTAAGTCACGTAAAATACAGCAATTCCTGGGGCAGAGGCATCAAAAAAAATAAAAATAAGGACCAAAAAATTGAATCACTCAAAATACAGCAATTCCTGAATTTTTCCAAGGGAAAACACTATTTTCCTATGGATTTTCTTTCATTTCCTTAGGATCGGTTTTTTTTCCTCGGGAAGACACGATTTTCCTACGGATTCCGTTGTATTTCCTGAAATTTTCCTTGGTTTTCCTGGGAAAAACACCATTTTTCTATTACCTCTGGCGTTCGTGTTATTTCTTCAGGTTTTCAGAAGGAAAACATACGTTATCTTTGGTTGTTCCTCGGGAAAATCAAATTTTCGTTACAATTTCGCATTTAGGACGGATTTCGTGTTGTAGCTGTTGCTGGTATGCCGCTTCATCACCTATCTTAAACACACCCCCTCATTTGGCGATTCTGGTTAGCGGGGGGGTTGGGGGGGGCGCAGCCCCCCCCATTTGCAGACACAACGCCCACATGATGGGTTTCGAAAACACTCTTTGAATCAAGCTTGCACGGCTCGAAAAGCGCGGCGGTGGGTCTTTCGGTCTTCCGTGCCTGTTCGTGTCTCGTCTTCCGTTAGCACTCTATAACATAATATAACATAGTAAACCATAAGAACGACATAAGATGGTTCGACATCACAAAAACCGTGTGACATTTTCTGACATAACAGAACCTTGCTTCTTATAGCATCTACTAAACATAACAAAAGACGACAATACAATATAACAGAAGATAACATAGAACAAAACAACATCTTAGTTTATAGTGTAGTACATTGTAACATAGTACAATATAGTTTGTATATATAGAACATAATATTTAGTATATTATAAAACATCAGGATTCATTATGCTAAATATTTTATGGTCCATTACGATGTTATGGCATATTCGATTGGACTATGTAGTATCCTATTGCTTGTATCTTTGTTTCTGTGATTCTTTCATGTTCTTTCTCTTTTGTATTTTCCAACTTTGCCTGTTTATTATGGATTCATTTCTTTCCTTCGCTCGTTCATTTCTTTTATTTCTTTCTGGTGTTCTTTCCTTATTCATTTCATACTCCCTTCCTTCCTTTCTTGCTTGCTTTCTTTCTTTTTCATTTATTTCGTTATTTTTCTCGTCCTTTCTTTCTTTCGTCCTGTCTTCCTTTCTTTCTTTCTTTTCAGATACAGCAATTCTTGAATGTTTCCAAGGGAGAACCCTGTTTTCCTACGGATTCTCTTTCATTTCCTAGGGATTTGCTTGGTTTTTCCTCGGGAAGACATGATTTTCCTACGGATTCCGTTGTATTTTCCAAGTTTTCCTTGGTTTTTCCTGGGAAAAACACCATTATTCTATTACCTATGGCGTTCGTGTCATTTCTTCAAGTTTTCAGAAGGAAAACATACGTTATCTTTGGTTGCTCCTCGGGAAAATAAAAAACTCGTTACAATTTCGCATTTAGGACGGATTTCGTGTTGTAGCTGTTGCTGGTATTCCGCTTCATCACCTATCTTAAACACACCCCCTCATTTGGCGATTCTGGTTAGCGGGGGGGTTGGGGGGGGGGGCGCAGCCCCCCCCATTTGCAGACACAACGCTCACATGATGGGTTTCGAAAACACTCTTTGAATCAAGCTTGCACGGCTCGAAAAGCGCGGCGGGTCTTTCGTTCTTCCGTGCGTGTTCGTGTCTCTTCTTCCGTTAGCACTATAACATAATATAACATAGTAAACCATAAGAACGACATAAGATGGTTCGACATCACAAAAATAGTGTGACATTTTCTGACATAACAGAACCTTGCTTCATATAGCATCTAATAACATAACAAAAGACGACAATACAATATAACAGAAGTTATATAGAACAAAACAACATCTTAGTTCATAGTGTAGTGCATTGTAACATAGTACAATATAGTTTGTATATATAGAACATAATATTTAATATATTAAACAACATCAGGTTACATTATGCTAAATATTTTATGGTCCATTACGATATTATGGCATATTCGGTTGGACTATGTAGTATCCTATTGCTTGTATCTTTGTTTCCGTGATTCTTTCATGTTCTTTCTTTTAAGTATTTTTCAACTTTGCCTGTTTATTCTGAATTTATTTATTTCTTTCGCTCGTTCATTTCTTTTATTTCTTTCTGGTGTTCTTTCTTTATTCATTTCATACTCCCTTCCTTCCTTTCTTTCTTGCTTTCTTTCTTTTTCATTTATTTCGTTCTTTTTCTCGTCCTTTCTTTCTTTCGTCCTTTCTTCGTTTCTTTCTTTCTTTTCAGATACAGCAATTCTTGAATTTTTCCAAGGGAGCACACTGTTTTCCTACGGATTCTCTTTCATTTCCTAAGGATTTGCTTGGTTTTTCCTCGGGAAGACATGATCTTCCTACGGATTCCGTGGTATTTCCTGAAATTTTCCTTGGTTTTCCTGGGAAAAACACCATTTTTCTATTACTTCTGGCGTTCGTGTCATTTCTTCAGGTTTTCAGAAGGAAAACATACGTTATCTTTGGTTGTTCCTCGGGAAAATCAAACTTTCGTTACAATTTCGCATTTAGGACGGATTTCGTGTTGTAGCTGTTGCTGGTATGCCGCTTCATCACCTATCTTAAACGCACCCCCTCATTTGGCGATTCTGGTTAGCCGGGGGGGTTGGGGGGGGCGCAGCCCCCCCCCCCCATTTGCAGACACAACGCTCACATGATGGGTTTCGAAAACACTCTTTGAATCAAGCTTGCACGGCTTGAAAAGCGCGGCGGTGGGTCTTTCGTTCTTCCGTGCCTGTTCGTGTCTCTTCTTCCGTCAGCACTCTATAACATAATATAACATAGTAAACCATAAGAACGACATAAGATGGTTCGACATCACAAAAATAGCGTGACATTTTCTGACATAACAGAACCTTGCTTCTTATAGCATATAGTAACATAATAAAAAGACGACGATACAACATAACAGAAGATAACATAGAACAAAACAACATCTTAGTTAATTTGTGTCCTTTCGTCTTTCTTTATTTCTCCATTTTTGTTCTTTCGTTATGTCTTTATTGTTTGTTTTTCTTTGTTTCTAACTCTCTTTCGTACTTTCCTTGTGTTTTCTTTTTTCTTTCCTTATAGCTTTCTTTATTTATCTATTTGTTTATTTTTGACTGCTTTCTTTCCTTATAACTATTTTTTTTATGTATTTCGTTTTTTCTTGCTTTCTTGCTTTCTTCCGCTCTTTCTTTGTTTCGTTCTTTCTTTCTTTTTCTTTATCTCTCTCTCTGTCGTTCTTTCTTTCTTTCTTTCGTTCTTTCTTTCTTTTTTTCTCTCTCTCTCTCTGTCTTTCTTTCCTCCGTTACCCCCCCCTCCTTTCGTGGATACCTGTTTAATTTTGTGATCCTTATTTAATTTCTTTTTGATCCTTATTTTATTTTTTTGATCCTTATTTAATTTGTGTTTAACCCCTATCCCGTGGTTGTGGTTGTGGTTGTGGCTGTGGCAGAGGACTAGGGGACCGCATGCACCAGTGGACCAGGAGACCACGGGACCAGAGGACCAGCAGACCCGAGGACCAGGGGACCACAGGACCAAGGACCAGAGGACTAGGGGACCGCGAGCAGAGGACCAGGGGACCACAAGACCAAGGACCAGAGGACTAGGGGACCGCATGCACCAGGGACCCTTGGCCGCACCTCGCAAACAAGGGTTGGCCGCACCTTGGAGAAAAAAAAAACCATGGCCCGAGAGAGACCCCTCTCCCGTTCTACCTTCTCGAGACCACGTAGTAGGGCCCCAAAAATTTAAAAAAAAAACACATAAGCAAAAACCAGGATAGGGATGCCCAATATACCCCCCTTATAATGAAGCCCAATAAGGTAGGGATATCCCGGTAAACTGCTTATGCTTATGTGCTTTTTGGGTCCCTAACATAGTATCAGCTCCGGGTGGCCACGACGGGCTTGAAATGCGCCAAGTTGGTGTCGAAGTAAACGTTGAAGCCTTCAGCTTCAGGTTCGGATCTGGGGCTTTAGGGGTTTAGGGTTTAGGGGTTTAGGGTTTTAGGGGTTTTAGGGTTTAGGGGTTTAGGGTTTAGGGACTAAAGGAGGTAAAGGAACAAACGAAGATTATAGGTCCAATGACCGGGGCAACCTATAAAAGTTTGCCTCTCATTCCAACATACTGCGGCTGCAGGCAAAATGTCTACAGCAAGACAATGGCTCATGCTCCAGTCGTGGAACCGTTGCAATACTTGATATGCTAGCTCAAAAATCGCAAATAATATTCCTTAAGACTTCGTATCAAAAAACTACCGATAGTCTTCCTTAGGATATCGAAAAGTCCAACTATTGTATAACACACCCTGCAAACCCTCGTCAAATCAGTAAAGCCTTTTCTGGTGGCTCCGGGGACAAAGCCAGTATGTCAGAACACGGGTGCAAGCATCCCACTTGGGGGTGCTCCTCCTTTCCCAGATCTTCCCACACACCCCTATATAAGAAATATGCCCCTAAGCCATAATTAGGGATGCAGCTGTAATTGACGCAAGTTGTAATCCTTAATTCAAACATATTGGGAGATCGGGTTCTAGCCTCCTCGCAGCCTAATCACTACGCCCCTGTTCTGATCCCAGCCTATGACCGAAGATAGCTCGACACTTTGGAACTCCCACAACTTTGGGGTTGTGGTCGGAAAATACAAAGCCCCGAACCCCTAAAGCCATAAGGCTATAATGATCCTACATCCTACATACTTTTGCGGCCCAAGTAGTGCCTAATATAGTACCCAAAATAAGAGGATCCCTGGATCCCTCTTATGAGCCCCCCAAAGCCCTAAACCCTAAACCCAAAGCCCTAAACCACCCTAAACCCTAAACCCTAGACCCCGGACCAAGATCTCCAAAAATCCAACCCTCCTTGCTTCCGAATCGCTTCGAAGCGCGTAGATCCCATCTCCGTTCATGGGCGAGGCGCGATGCATGCGGATCCTTGCTGGTGGTTCCAGGTTTAGGATTCCAGGGTTTAGGGTTCAGGGTTTAGGCTTTAAAACTACATAGTAATAATGAACATAAGAATAACAATACCTATAACTATAACGATATCGATAACAACGACAATAACGCTAACAATCAATAACAGAAAAACTCAACAGGGACAGGAACCTTGACAACAACAATAACTGCAATGAATTAAGTTTTGAGTTTTGAGGTTGCGGACTTGGTGTAACTTTGAAAGGAGTTCGTGGTCGGAGAATTCCGGGGGTGGGTTGGGCTAAACTCAACAGCTTCGAGGGTACCTTGCTTAGGGTCCTTATAATAGGGATCCTATTATTTTGGGTACTATATCAGGCACCACTTGGGCCACACAAATTTGTAGAATGTAGGATAATTATAGCCTTTAGAGGTGTTGGGTTATTAATATATCAATCTACCTACTGTTGAGGGTTTGAGGGTTCCAAGGGCCAACCTAGCGAATGAATACCGTGCGCTGCACGCAGCAGAAACATCCGAAGAGGGGCTTCCAGAAGGATTCGCTGTTGTCATCCAGCAGGTCTTTTCGACAAGCAGGGGATGCATCTCCGTCTTGCGAACTGAGACTGAGACCATGATCCTTGGGCATGCACGCAACCTGCTCGACGTCTCGCTGACAATCTCCTTGCCATCGACGCCGTTCTTATCCGTGGCTTCATCTTTCGTTGTAGCATCAACCACCACCGAATCTGCAGTTGGCTTTCTTTGGTGTCACAGTGCCATGCGTAGGGAAGTCTACAGCACAGCATAATATCCACTCTGTACGACAAGTCAGACAAAGCCCCCCATGCCCCGACTCCCAAGCCGAAAGTGCGTCGGGGGTTTGGGGTGTAGGGCTTCAGGGGCTAGGCTTTGGGGTACGGCCTTAATTGTAGGTGCAAGCTCAGTGTCATACATTGCAGGACTTGCTCAACAAAGCTTCAAAGAGGGCCGTTCAACACATTATCCAGAAGCTGCCTCAAGCCTAAACCCTAAACCCGGTTTCAGGTTCTTCAGTGGGTCCTTTAGGAGTCCAAATCACTTAGAAGGATCAGGGCCGTAGCAAACTAGCATGCAACTAGGTTACCCTCCGCGAGGGCATTTGCAAACCCTCATTATCATGTCGCAGTAAGTCACCTAAGCCTTCAAGTACACCCGGCCTCTGTAGAATGATCGAACAAAGCACGATAGGACTACGCAAACCTACGAAGCAATTTCTTAAGAATACACAACACTACAGGACTATGAAGAAACCCATAAAGCCTTACTACGTCCCTGTGAGTTACGATTAGGCCCTCCACGAGAACTAAGTCCCTCAGCCTTGGATTCGAGGCAGCCACTAGGTAACATCCTCAAAGCATCACTGAAACCCTAGACCCCTAAACCCTGAGCCCTAAACCCCCAAACCCCCAAACCCTAAACCCTTAAACCCCCAACCCCCAAACCCTAAACCCCCAAAGCTTCCTTAACCCCTGAACCCCTTACCCCTAGACCCCAAAGCTTCCCTAATCCCCTGAACCCCTCATCCCCCGAATCCCTAATCCCCTGAACCCCTAAACCCCCAATCCACTGAAGCCCTAATCCCCTAAACTCTAAACCCTCTAAGCTTTCGATGAGTGGCTCGATGTACCGGGACTCCCAAAAGCACCTCAGGATATGGTTAGGGCTACTTAAAGGGTCATGGGACTTAGTAACTAAGACTATAATTAAGGTAACTATACTTATAATTACTCATAGCCCCAACCAAGGTACTGTACTTATAACCTTACTAAGTCCCACGAACCTCCAAGTATTCTTTTAGGATTAGAGTCAGGAAGCAGCGAAGGACATCACAGGCTGCGGACTCCGATACGAATGTTCTGAGGTTGCGAGATGAAGCTTGCACATGTCAGTTCGAAGAATCCCAACCTAACCTTGGTCCAACGACACTACACCCTGCTTGGAGGATCATGGAACTTAGTAAGTAGGGTGATACATACCTTGATTGGGGTTATAAATAATTATAAGTATAGTTACCTCAATTATAAGCCTAGTTACTCAGTCCCATGATCCTTTAAGTAGACTTTACACAGGAAAGCTTGAAGCCTCAACCACTGTGATTGAGCTCACGCTGAGGACCTGGATGCTCCAGTGCCGCTCATTTGCAGGACACGACTTCCGGCTTGGGGCTTTCTTATTGCGAGTTTCCTCAGGGTGCAAGTGCAAGTGCTCAAACATTTCGGCTTCAAAACCCTAAACCCCTAAACCCTACAACCCTAAACCCTTAAAGGCCCGAAGGGCTCCCTGTTTGATACTTCTGGGCTACATCTGAACATTGTGAAGATTTCAACAAGAATGAAGACCAGTTAAAGCTGAGGGCTTGGGGATTCACGACCCAGGGTTCAGGCACCTCCGCGGAGCGTCGTAGCGCTATTGCCCCTTACGTCGAGCTGGCTGGGTTTTCGGGTCAACCTGTTATTCCCTCGTCTCACAAGCAACGGAAAATGCCCTAGAAAGTGTTTGTTGAAAAGGGACTCGCCCTGAACCCTGACCCCCACATAAACCTCTTCTGAAACCCACGTTGAATACCACAAAATACCCCTTAGTACATGGAAACGGTGTTTAAGTTATTACCCAAAGGCCCCAAAATAGTTCCTTATGGGGGTTCATATATAGAATCCTACAAGGTAATCAGAAAAGGAACTACTATGGGGCCTCTGGGTAAAGCGTAACACCCGCGCTACCTCTCAGGAAAGGCGCAAGTTCGGGCATCCGATGATGGTGGCATCCGCATAGTTATCTGAGGCACAGGCTGTAGATCATATATTGGCCATACACCATGTAGTATATTATATGCATATATATATATATATATATATATATATATATATGTGTGTGTGTGTTTGTATTTTTCGACGTATTTTCAAGTGTATGCATAATGCAAAATATAAACCCCTTTGCACAGGCGTGAAAAGATCCAACAACTGCAGCCCGCCAACGATGCGGTATCTTAACCCTTACACTGTTAGGATGCCTTTCTCGGGGATTGTGTGTCAGGGAAGCTTCCCAGGTCTTATGCTAGGTCCGGGTTGCACGGGGCTTTGGGGATTCGGATTCACGGAGTGTGGCTCTGCATTTAAGGGATGTAGAGTTCTCTTCCTGAGGTCCTTGGAATGGCTCAAGCATGAAGGGTAATGAATTCAGGAGGCAGAAACTACCGCTACAGGCATAGTAGCTAACAAGAGTGTTATAATGGGAAGGAAAAGAAGATCCAGCTACCGCTATAGGCGTTAGGGGGCTCGAGGCCACATTTCGGCTTCGGGTTCATTGCCAATCAAGCTTGCGAGATTAGGGAAACAGGGTTTAGGATTTACAGTTTTCCGAAGGCTCAAAATAGCCGAGATGGCGTATGTGGTATAGCTCCTGAGCCCAAAATTCCTGGAAACAAGGTAAATGAGCTGCGCGCGTAGATAGCTTTGCCATTGACTGAGCATGTTTCCCACAAACTCATTTGCTCAGTGAGCTTGGCAGCGCAAATGTACGCAAAACCCAACACCAACACCCTCAACCCTGAACCTTTCAACACTCCCAGGCCCTACACCAAAAGCCCTAAAACTTGAAAAGTCTCAAGCCCCCAAAGCACTAAAACCCGAGGCCTGAAACCCTGAAGTCCTAGCCCCTAATGCAAGCAGGCTTCTGGTAGTACTCCAGAGCACATCCCACGACATTG
Organism: Symbiodinium sp. CCMP2592; assembly: GCA_905221615.1. NCBI lineage: Eukaryota > Dinophyceae > Suessiales > Symbiodiniaceae > Symbiodinium > Symbiodinium sp. CCMP2592. Next base: position 110,945 of record CAJNDT010005580.1, read on the forward strand.
TGTCGTTACCTGGTGTCCCGAAGTCTGTGAGTTTTGATACAGGTGCCTGAAGAAGGTTTGAGGGCTCTATAAGTGTCCCAAAAAGTTCCTTGAAGGGTTCTACATGGGTCTTATAATGGGTTTAAAGTTTAGAGGCTTTGGATGTCGGGTTGAGGGGCACTTAGCTGCAACATGATCATTGCATCCAGGGTTGGTGGGGAGGAACCTTCGTTTGCGGAAAGGCACGTCAGGATCACTAGAAGGAAGCTGCTATGATGACTGTGATGTTCTTCAGTCCTGCAAAAGTGCGATCCGGAAATTGATGGGGCTTGTGCCCCAACATCAGGCATCAGCATCGCAGGACCGTTTGGGGCCTTTTGGGCCTAGGGTCGGATTAGCCACTGCTTAGGGCTGACGCCTTGCAAATTGCGGGCCCGACTTGATGTGAGGGTTTGGATTATTCATAGTTTTATGCGACGCCAGGATCTGCATCAAATCGTACTCCAAAGGCATGGGCCAATTGAACGGACCCTGGGTTCCGGAATGCCAAGACTCGGATGCTCAAAACTCGTACACTCCCGAGCAAAAGACAGCTCTGAAGCTTTCCCACAAGATCTGTGCAAGGATGGAGGTGGAGTACGGACTGCACTGGAAACGAGGAAGCAAACTGTACCAGGGCTACTGTGCATGCCTCTTCTCCTCTATACATGATGCAGCTGAACAGCCAAATGAAACAAAAGATAGGCAGCCGAATCTACAACTGAACTTAGCCGTCTACCTTCGTATTTGCTCGCCTTTCTACCCAGCTGTCCATGTAACCGCACGCCTACGGCGACCAACAAACTGTTAATTGTGCTGGTTATCTGGTTTTCGGGTATAGGCCCGCTTGCAGATGTAATCACATCTACTTGCATGCATGAGAGAAGCGGCTGCAAACACACGACAAGGCACAGGACACAATGCCTACTACTCTGCCCACTAATCCTGTCACCGAGTTGCTGAGGTAAATTCCGAAGTCCTGCGTGCCACAGACCGCGATCGGACAACACTTACCAAGGAGGGGTTTACTATATGGAGGCACGACTAACGAGAATAGGACTCCGGGGTACGCTGCACCCAAAATCTATTAAAACATAAAGGGGAGATTATGATGAATTACTCCGAACCCCCAGTTGGGGGTATGCTTATATAAAGGACGCCCTAAAGCACAGAGCTGGGTATATATTACTGGCTGCAGTGAAGCTGTTAGGTTCAAAACTCGATCATCCATAGTGAGGGTCTACATTTAGGCCTGCGGTTGGGGGCTTGATATTTTTCGGTGTAGGCTTGGTGTTTAGGGGTTCAAAAAGTTAAGGGTTAAGGTTTGAAGGTTCAGAAGTTTAGGGTTGTGACAAGGGTCAAGGTTCGAAGGTGTAGAGTTTTAGGGTTAAGCTTCGAGTCGGCTGATGGAGTTTACGGTTTTGCGGCTTAAGTTTGCTTGTAAGCACTTGCAAGAAGCGTGCAAGTCGTCATCGCAACTCTAAGCCCTATAAAAACCCAAACTCCTCAAAGAAGCTAAATATAAACATCAGCAAGACATCAAGGGTTTTCGATGGGTCACTACAGTGGCTGTTTCAAGGTTTCTCTACACTCTTTTAGCAGGGTTGGGGCCCTCTGAGACAAGTTGAAATGTCTCAAACCGACCTCACTAATAAAGGGCTCTATAAGTGTATTGCAGTGCTCAATATAGAGGTCTTGACATTTTGGAGTCGATTTTGGGGGGTATGCTGTAGCATGCTTATATGAGGAACCCTCTAAGGAGTAGTATCTGTCAAATTTCCGACCTGCCCCTTCAACATGTGTAACGGCAGTAACAGTCGAGGTGCAGCATGCCTTGACACTTCACGTCAAAAGCTTAATGATTGGAACAAGAACTCATGGCACATCATAACTGTAGAACAACTACAGCAAAGGAAGACTATGCAGCCTTATTCTGCCTATGTATGTATACACATATATATATATATACATACGTGTATATCAATGTCATATATCTATATCACTTCCGCAAGGGTCCAAGTACCCAGCTTGGTACCCAAAACCTTTGAATTTGTGTGCTTGGACCTTCAAACAGAATAGGAATTAGAATAGGAATTTGTGGTGCGTTTCAACGGAAGTGTATCACGGCCCATATTGCTGCCCTAAGGGTCGCGGTGCCTGGGACCTTTAGGGCCAGTCTCTTTCGGCCCATTTCGGTCCGTCGGCGGGTACAACCAGAACAGCTCGAGGCCGCCGGCAATGAAGGTGGAGATACCTGGGCCCAGAAGCCCTAAACAGTCAGTTTTATTTTTTGAACGCCTTTTCCCTCTGCTAGATCTCTAACGTCCGGAATCCACCATAGTTAGGGTTTTTTTTTGTTTGAGGGCTCTTTTGCGTCTGCACGAGGGTCCGGCCTACGCAAGCCTACTTGAGGCGAGCAAATTCAGTCACCTTACGCATCTCCGCTTACAAGGAGAAAAAGCGAAGTGAAAGACTGAACCCCTGTCATCTCAGACAGAGCCATGCAAACGGAAAGCAAAGCGTGGAAGATTCTCAACAACACCTTGCTCCGCAATCGTCAAACCTTACCACACGTCAGTCATACCTTATAAAGCATGGGTATTCGAAAGATTCGTGAAACATCACTCAGGTCACCCATGTTAGATAACCACATCAGTGCTACGGCTTGCTTACGTGCATTCAACCAGACGCACTACCAAGAAACTATCCACTTTGCAGGCCCACGCGTATCGGCAGCCGTCAAGAATGATTCGCAAGGTCACGATTTGCCCTGAGTGCCATTGCTCACAGGTCATCCCCCTTACATCATGCCAGGCCTTGTTGCGTCTCCATCTTGACCAGTCTCTAAAGTCGTGTCCCGACCAACTGCTCCAACCACGACCATGCCCCCGATGTTGAAACCACCGTGGACGCTTGAACCACCTCGCACGAACCTTGTCGGAAGCATCCCAGTCCGACGCCCAATTCTGTTTAGAAGAGCTTCGTCCATACCAGCGATTGCTAAGCGGGGCAAAACTGTCACAGCGAGCGTCGCTCAAGCTTGCGTCCTGCAAATCAGTGTGGCTACCTTCATCCTCTGCTTGACATTCAGACATCAACCATCCATTTTGGTTGCAATCACCCAGCTCGCTCGGAACATTCACGCCACAGTGGGTGCCCATGTCGGCCCCCTTCTCTGGTGGCAGACCACGACCATCCTCACCGCCGTTGTTATCCGTGACTTGGCACATCCCGACCCACTCTGCCTCACATTGACTTTCAAACCCTGTGGCGGCGGCCCTTGCCTTGGCTCGTCTTCTATGTCCCTTCTTCTTAGCATCACCACTCACAGGAGTGTAGGCAAGTGACGATATCGTCTCACCATTTACCTCCCCCCTGCTCAGTGAAGACCCTTTCTGTTCAAGCTCCAGTTTCTGCACCCTGTCCGCCAGCTGTTGGCAAAGTGCCGATAACTTCGTAACCACATCCTTCTGCGCAGCAAGCTTCTCCAGGAGTACCTCAAAAGTTTCATCAAGCATACATCGACTTGCTTCCTGAAGAACGCATGACTGCTCCTGCAATAACTGGCGTATAACCTCCAGGTCCAACTCCACCGGCTGCACTGTGCTTAACCCCGGAGGGCTTTCATGCGGTTCCATCCTTAAGGCAAGGAGAGGCGACGGCCCTCGAGGCAAGCTTGAACCTTGAAACCCTTGAGCCAAAGTTAGGGTTTAGGGTTTAAGGTCTCCGATGTAAGGATACAAGATCTCCGGCTAGTTTTGGTCTCAGGGCAAGCTTGGCGTTTAGGGTACAGTATAAGGTTTTGGGTTTAGGGTTCACAAACATTTGAAGGTTTAGGGCCAGCTTAGGGCCTGGAACCTGGAAGGATTGACCGAAAAACTACCTAACCTGTGGTTTTGGGCCTCCCTTGGCTCTTCAGCTCCTGATTTACTAGGGATTATCATCATCCCTGGCTCCTTAGCTCCTCCAATATCAGTGGTTAGCTAGACCTAGACCCTGAAACCCTGCTTCCACGGCTGGAAAACAACCATAGCCGCCAGTAGCAGTAATGAAGCGGTGCAGGATTGTTTCGCATTCAGTGGTTTTGCTGTTGAGCGCACATGATCCTCCAACAACTGCGTTCCAAACCGTAATGGTCAACTGCAAGGCTCAGGGTTTGGATGGGTTTGGCTTAGATGTGGTACATGTAGTGTCTAAAGGGCCAAAACAACTCCTAAACCCCAAACTTTAAGCCGTAAGCTAAAAAGCTGAAGGAGAGTGTTTCGGTATCTTCGGCGAAGGGCCAAGATCCAAGCGGATGTCGGCACTGGTCGCAAGAGGCTCCGAAATCCTTCAGTCTAAGGCTTTGAGAGAGTTGAGGGTGGAGCGGTTTTGGACGTTGCTGGAAACTCAAGGGTTTGGGTTCTGCAGGCTTTTACAGTATGACCCGGGATGTTCACCCAGGTCAGGGCTTTGAGAGAGATGAGGGTGGAGGGGTCTAGGATGTTAAAACGGGTCAGGGTTCTTCAGGCTTTTGCAGTATGACCTAGGATTTTTACCCAGGCCAGGGCGTGGAGAGGGTTTGGTCTTTGGATTCAATGTTGGGATTACGGGTGAATGTAAACCCCTGAACGACTGATCGATAGAACTTCCTTCCCGGAATCAAGCAGCACCGTCGGAATTCGAAGAGAGCTTCTCTCTCAAATTCTATTTTGTTTCTCTGAGACCCCTAAACCCTACACCCTAAAGCTTAAACTCTAACGCTCAGTTGCAAACTCTGAACTCTAATTAGCGTCGAACCCGACATTCTCAACTACAGCCTGAGACCTGCACCCATAAGCTTTGAGATCCAGCAGGCTCGTTCGCAAGAAACCAAACCCAAAACTGCCGAAGTCCCGTAACTCGTAATCCACCGGTTTAGGGTTTAGGGTTTAGCTTGGTGTTTACTGCAGATGCTTATTCATCATTGTCAACACGCAACCTTCACTCCTGAACTCATACACCCTGAGCCCATACAAAGCCCTAAGCTTTAAGCTCACTGACGCCAACCGTCGGACCGCCTAGGTACTGTAGACCCCTGATTGTCTTCCCTTCAAAACGATTGTACTGGGTATCTTAATAGTATGGCCGTAGAGCTATGCGGTTCCGACTTCAGGTGCTGAGGGATTTCCAGACTAATTCTCAACGCTACGCCATGCAGTTACAGAGATTGGGGCCTGTGGTTTCGCAGAGTTGCTGTGAGGGCCGTGGGGCGAATCTGTGGGTTTCAGCACTTAAGGACATGAGGCTTTCATACTTTTCGACGAGGTTTCAGGGCGTGTGGTTGCGTTTCGAGCCTGCAAGGCTTAGTAAGTCTCGCCGGAGCAACTTCAGGCTTCGAGGTCCAGGGTTGTTTTGCATCGAAGGTGCTTTCAAAGTCGCTTGGAAGCTGATCAACCCTAAAGCAGTAGTACATATGGGAACCCATCATCCTCAAAACTCTGGTTGCGACGCATGCATGGTCTGAGGCTTTAGGTCGGGGTCTAAGCTTTAGTGTAATTGCAGTTGAACATTCCATCCCCAAGAGCAAACAGCTTGACTCTCAGGTTTGTGCTGAAGCCAAACAAAATTGCCTTCATTCTCTAGAACAAAGTGCTGAGACCCAGAAACTGGACGTAGCTACAATCCCAACAAGAAATCCTAAACTCTACAGAGAAAGAAACAAAACATCTAGTCTAAACAGCCACGCGCGCTACCCAGCCAAGACACCAGATCGTATCGTTCAGGCCATCGACAGCTTCGATGCCAGAATGATCCCATCGGAAAGGAGAATAGGTTTCCTGCGTTTTAAGATCGAGGGTCAATGTCGACCCCCGGCATAGAGTGTTCAAAAGCCTGCATTTTGCGATCCCAAGAACCAGCCTTGTTCTGGCAAGGAGGTTTATCACAATTTAAGGATTTTCGGACACGGGAGCACAAGAAGTACTTAAGTCAGCGGAATTTGTGTAGTGCCATGTAGATACAACTGCCGTTTGATGAAGTGCTTGGACGTAGCCCCTGCTTAGAAGCTAAGTGTACCCAGCCTGTACTTATGAACTCGTAACCAACAGCTTGAGAACTCAAATTTTGATACTTATTACAACCGGGTCTCAGCTACGGTTTTACTCAAACCGCACATATCCAAGTAGAACCCTAAGGCCCTAAGGCGCTCATGAAACCCTGATAAAACCTATCATAATAAAAAAAAAACCTTGAGCATCTCATTGGGCAGCCTTAGCACATGGCCGAACCCAAAATTCCAGAATCGCGAAGCTCAATCGGTGGGAACTTCAAAAGCATCGGCCGAAAACCCAAACCCAAAAACACGACCGTTCCGAACGCCTTTTTGGGGCTTGGGGTTTCGAGTTCGGAGGTCTAGGGGTTCAGGGTTCGGGGGTTCCGGTGGTCAGGTTTGCTAAGCTGTTAAACCCTATAAACCTTGATCCCCCAAAAGCCTGAAAACCTAAATAAACCCTAAACCCTAATGTAGGAACCTGATTAAGAAACCTTGGGCCTTGAATTGGGTTCCTTGTATGAGCACTATTATTTTGGAGTTATGGTTTCTTAATCGGGCTCCTACATCCTATGGGGCCTTAGGCCTAGCAGCCGAAGGCCCAAACTGATGCACCCTTGCTAGGCCCCAGCCTGACCCAGGGCCACGTTCTCCGTTGCAAAGATCCTGTCGCGCAATTCTGTGTCTTATTTTTGCCTGAGGACTCATGGAGATTAGTAACTAGGGTTGTCAATGAGATAACTATATATACTCCTCATGGCTTACAACTCAATTAAAGTACCTATAACTTGTAACTGCACTTACCAAGTCGCATAGACCTGCAAGTATGGTTAGGGTGACTCGGCAGGTTTACGCACCTCGCCATGTGTACCGAAGAAACCCGAGATTCCCGAAAGCAACGCTGAAATCCCCGGAGGCCTGAGTCCAATATCACTAGTTCATGGTTGGGATAGGATTAGACATGTAAATGTCTATTCCTGATTGGGTTTAAGTACCCGTAAAAATGTGAAATGTTACCCAACTACAGTATGAAAAAGATCAAACCCCTGAAGATCAGAGGCTTAAACCCTAATGCCCTCAACCAACCAACCCTGTTTCCGAGAGATATGGCCCTGGACCCAAACCCGTATCGAGGTCCGCACAAACCTGAAAAGCAAATATGTCCCAGAATTGAAATCTCACCACGAGGAACACCGAAATCCACCTCAGGGTTCGCACGAAGTATGCATTGGCCAAGGTGGCAGTGAAGACGAAGCGCACCCATCCTTATTGGAAGCCGAATGTCGGCTTGTGGCTTAGACCCAGAAAACCCAGTGATGAGGCACCTTCTATAAACCACAAGGTCCACATATGCTATCATTATGGAAGTAGGTCCGCAAAGACCATCCTTGTGTTGGGGACCTAACTCCATCATAACAATAGATATAATATGAACCCTCTTAGTTGTTTCTGACTCCTCACTGATTCCTGCTTGTGGACGGCCTATGACGGCCTGACTGACTGACCTCTGCACCCTTTTACTCTCCTAAGCTCTAAGCTGTAAACACTAAACCCTAAACCGCCGGCAGGCAGACAAACGGACAGACGAACAGGCAAACCGATGGGCAGCCAGACAACAAGATCTACTAATGCGTACTGCGGTTCTGGTGTATCGCAGCGCTGAACCCTCCTCCCTTCCGGAATGAATAATAGGGTTTCGGGTTTAGGGCCAAGGCGAGCTCAGCGGCGTCCCGAGAAGCGCTGAATGACCCACAGGTCGTTCTCGCGGTTCCCCTGACACAGACCACTAGGAAAATCTCGACAACAGAACTCTTTAGTGGCCTGGTGGTACCTTATCATAATGCGCCAGTAGTATATCAACGTTTCAATGATTGACAATCCTTCTGGGGAGGCTATTCGAGCCTTCGGGCTATCGATCCTCAGCAAATGAACAGAAGCTGTTGGTGGTGCCTTCCGCGTCAGTTCTCGCAGGTAGAGCTGCGAGGGCTGGCGCTGGAGGGTTCAAACTTTGAGGCAGGGAAGCGCATAGTCGCTGAACGACCCGGTATTTCCCAATCTGCCTGCTGGAGGGGAGAACACTGCTGGATCAGCTCCCCGAAACTCTGCTTTCCAAAAAAATGCGAAGGAATCGTTCAACTTTGATCTACACCTCTCTGAAGCTGTGCTGGAGAACCAAGAAAAACCTACCAACATCAAGCCCTCGGCCTGAACATCGTAGACGGTCTCGTAATCCACACTGTCGTCGGAGACCTGGCAAGAAGCAGCCAAATCCACAAGACGCGATGTACAAAGACCCCAAAACCCTTGAGCCCAAACCCTTTGTCCTAATTCCCGCATAATACACCGAAGCAGCCTCATGGATGTAAGGCAACCTCTAAATCCTAAACGGTCATACTGTAAATCCCATCGCAACCCCTACACCCCTAAACACAAAAGTCACAACTCAAACCCTGCCCAGCCCCTGACGCTTGAAGCATAAACCTCCGCACTCAACCCCTAGAAGCAAAACCCAAATGGGTCCATAATAAGAGCTTACTCTAATTCCCCCCCCCGTTCCAATTACTAGGCGTCATTTTATTACAATCTATACCCTACTCCAAGTATTTTTAATTGCCCTCTTTCAGACTCGTGCCTGAATGTGGAAGGAGTCGATGACGCTGGTGGACGGAGACAGGATCCGGACTCCCCAGGCGGTGAAGTTGTCCATCGTGTCAATTCTGAGGGCAGTTAGGCTAGGGACTTAGGGCTTAGGCTTGGGATTTATGCGTTTTTGGGCTTGCCGTGTTTAAACGGGGTTTTAGCATTGCAGAAGTCCATTTATGATGGCTTCAAGGTTCATCCTGTTGGGCTTTAGGGTGCAGCATTGAGCCAGCTGCCGTTTGACGGAACAGGATCGAAGTTGCTGCTTCTGTGACATAAGCAATAGCCAGCATGCAGCAAGGAAGAGGGCGGCTGGATAGCTATAGCTGCTGCTAAAAGCGATGGTTGTTCGCCGCGAGTTTTCTCATCAGTACATGATGATCACGCCAGACGGGCGAACAGAGAGCCACTTGCTATTTCGCTAAGGTTCGGATTCAGTGTGCAGGTGGGAAAACCGTGTCCCTTGAGGCACTTTCCTTCTGAGTCGGTATGTCTGTGAGGATTTGAGAACAACAGGGACCCATCTCTCGACGAGGTATCGGCCCTTGGAGTCGTAAAACCCACACACGAAAATCCTATAGTATAGAAGCCTTAATATTTAATTAGAATAGGGTTTTGGTTGATGCCCAAACCCTACTGTACCAAGCCCCGCTGCAAACCGCTCGCTCCCTACGCGCATAACTCGAAACCCCCCTTGAAGGCCGCGGAGGATCGTCAGGGAAGTCTCAAACGTTGAAAGCGATGTCCAGACAGTCACGTCGCCTGGGCGGAGAGCGCTCAAGATTGAGGGCTCGTCGGTTTATAATAGCTCTGCTCCCCTCAATGGGCAAGCAAAACAAATATTCCTGGAAATTCTCTGTAAAAAAAACCGAGGCAGTATCGGACACACCCGAAAGAACTCGAATATCATTGAGGCGTTGAGTCCTTAGGGTTTAGTGGTTTAGGGTGCCCCGAAAATTCAGCTATGATCAAGGTCAGTCTCAGCCGTATCATCCATCAACTCTTTGTAGTGTATGGATGCACAAAGAGTCGGAAGCCTTCACAAAATGAGCCACACTGATTAAGACCCTGTTGATTGAATTCCAGACTGCACGCGCAAGCATTTACGGAAGTGCTGCTGATTGATAATCTGTGACAGTGTATCATGTACATGTGTCTAGTGAACATGGCGGGAAGCTGTGGACACTCGGAGTAACAACGGCGAGCACATCCGCAAGACGCCAGCCAAACTTTCCAACACGTCATAGACCACCACTGCGCGTGCCGGGTAGCTATCGTCTGTTGCGAAATCTGCCCGCGTGCCGTCGCTGGCCTGTCAAGCGTGGCAGCGCCGTCACAAAAGAACCTTTAAGCCCTCCGAGGTCCTAGCCTTCATGGTGAGGAGAGGGTTCCTTACAGGGTTCCCTAGTCAATTTAGAGTACAGCAAACCCCAAACCTCATTCCAACCATGAAGGTCCCTTGATTAAACGTTCAAAAACCTACAAGTAGAGTAGGCATGGTTTGCCTGCAAACAGAGCATTCTGAAATCGCCGCTGGGTTGTCTCATGTAGGGTTACAGGGATCATGGTCTATAGGGTTTAGGGTGTAAGGGTTTTGCGTTCAGGGTTCGTTACAGAGATTTGACGTTTACAAAAATGCCGATCATCGAAGCAAACTGTAAGAGTTTTGCCGCAGTTCAAAGTGCGGACTGCGCGGTAGGCATACTGCTTCCGGCCCTTGGTGCGCCTTCGAAGCATACGCCTCGTATGCGTTGATGCTTTTGAGAGTAGGGCTGAGTGGTTTAGGATTTATCAGGATTTAGGGTTTAGAGTCTCAAACTGAATACCCTAAGGGTCCATGTGCCCAAAGAGTACACACTTTGGCCCTAAAGTACCTATATAGGGACTACTTGAAAGCCAATGTGTATACTATTTCGGTACATGGAACTTTAGCGATACATATCGAACACATGAAAGAGGCAGCCTCCACTGGCATGTTGAGGGTGATGTCCGTGGTGGTGGCATACACCTCCTGGGCGTTAGGGTTTAGGGTCCTTAAGGTTTAGGGGCTATGACCCCGAATGATGCATGGCATAGGGCCGGATTAGTTCCAAAAAAGGGGTGCAGGTACCAATAAAAACAATGTAACATCTAGTCGTGCTTCCGTTCGGCACACTCTGACAAGGGTCCTAAAAACTCGAATAGCTGGATTCTGTGGTAGATTAGACTAGAATTTCGAAGGGGCTATACAAGTCAAAGCTCTAAACCCTAAACCCCAAGCCCCTAAACCCTAATTCCTGAACTCCAAACCCTGAACCCTGAAACCATCTGAAACCTTAAACGGAAAGCCCCAAACTCTCAACCCGAAGACACGGACTCTTATCTGCTTCGTCGAGAAGCCATCTCTCGGATGGCGATCACCTTGGCCGCATCGGGGTTTAGGGCTTTAGGGGTTTGGAGGTTTAGGGGTTTGGAGGGTTTAGGGCTGTCTGGTTCAGGGTTTAGTCTCGTGGTTCAGGAGCTGGGGGTTTAGGGTTTAGTGGTTTAGGGGTCAGGGTTTCGGGCTTCAGGTAGTTTGGGAGTGAGCGGTTCAAAGTACCGTAGTTGGGATTGCAGCAACTTTTGTGTGTATTGCCGCCCCCTCAGAAGGAGCCCTGAACCCTCTAAGACCATACGCCCCAAGCCAACTGTAGTCTTCGCCACGGTGCCGGCTGGCCACCCAGATCTCCGATGTTCGGACCAAGTGTGACGCGTACCCTGATGCTGTTGTTGTTTTGTGGTTCTGTTTTTGACGGGCCCAGGGTTGTTGACGGGGGGTAGGTGGGGGTTCAGGGTCTCAGGTTTGCGGGTTCGCCTGGAGGATGAGTTCTTACTTGGAATATGACGCGTAGACATGATGGATTAAGGTTTCGGGGTGCTCGGAATATAGAGGTCGGAACGATGACTGACAGTAACCGCATGTATCCCCTCATAGCTCCCTGTATCAGGTAACTATACGAATTATACGAAATTTTGCCTAAGGAGATTGCGGCTTCTGGTGTTTACAAGACACTTCTGATGGAGACCCCTGACATATAAAACCCATCACTTAATGAGGATTATAAGAGGGATCCGAGTGGTAGTGTTCAGGTCCCTACATAGAAGGGGTTTCTTGATCAGGGTCTACAGAGTCTACATTAATCACATGGCTGTGCTTTGGAGTTCGGCCTCAACGTGAATGTCTACATGACCTCAAGGAATACCCGAAGATCACAAAGGGTAAACCCCGACCCAAAACCATCAACGCTGAATCCCGAACCCGACACCTTTCCTGGCCTGAAATCGAATAGAGCGTCATCCTTGGAAGCCACGAACCCACCACAGGTCGAGGATTTAGGATTTAGGGGAACCCAGAACCTTGGAACCTTACACGAAACAGCCTTATACACGAAACCTTAAGGCCCTGAGCCATCACATGGCCAGCCTAAGAGTCTAACCGTAAGAAGCCCTGCCATCACTACATGCCCACTGTCAGCCCCTTAATTCCTTAAACCCAGAAATGGAACCTCAAGCCCTAAACCCTACCTTCACACCCGAAAAACCTACTGTCTTCAGGACCTGTAACCTGAAGCCCTAAACCCTCCGGGACACGATCACCCACCAGGCCTCCAGCAGGCGTAAGATGAGAAGAAGACCACCGGCGTGACATACGCGGCTGGCAGGTTGGGGAGGTTTACAGGGAAGTAGTCATCCAAAGCTGAGAATTGCCTTACCAAGAGGGTCTGAAGCGAAATAGTATGATCATGTCCACAAGCAGGCACATACAAATAGATGAATTGTCTTTGCGGAATTGTGAGAATGGGTGTATCAACGCGCATTCGCGAATCCTAACAAACGCTCATTTTCCGCCTCAACAACCATCGAACCCAGACTCTCCAGAACCCTTAAACAATCCAAAAACTGTAAACCCCAAACGATCAACCCTGCATCTTGTTGCTTACGCTTAAACACTCAATCCTAAATCTTAGAACTCCAAAAACTCAACGGGCTCTGAGGGTTGGAGGGTCGAGCTTAAGCTTCAGCGGTTCACATAAGGCCGGGTGTAGACATCTGAATAAGCTGAAGGCTTCAGCAGAACTCTACCCAGCTGCGCTGAGAATAGCAGTACTGGTTGACATTCGATAGCAGTCCCAAGTCTCAAGGTAATATAGGGGCCTTAGTTTTTAGAATATATTAGAATAGGGTCTTGGGACCCATTATCCTACAGTGAATATATTCAGACTATATCCATAACAAAGAACCGCCAAAATGGCATGGGTGATATTAGCGCCCTATATCAGCTTCAAGAGCCTTGCATGGTATGCTCTTTGGGCCCTGAAGCAGCGCCTCCCTACACCCCAAACTCCCTGAACCCAAAACCCCCAGAAGGAACCCTTCAAGGGAACGCTACTATAGAACGCTTTAGCGCACTTTAAGGGAACCCTTTTCTGGCACCCTGTCGTACCCCTAAGGGAACGTTTAAAGGAACCCCACATCCTTACACGTCTCAACTCGCCAAAGGACTGTTCCGCTCCACCGCGCCCACCGTCGCGAAATCCTCCCCCTCTTCCGAGGAGGAGCAAAGGCCCTGGAGAGGTTTGGTTTACAAAGAACTCTTATAAACTTAAACCCTAAACCCCAAGCCCTAAATCCAAAGGTTTCTATGTAGAGCTCCGAACGTAGTCTTAATAACTCTAGGATCAGAGCACCGCCCCAAGCATGACAAAGCCGAACCTTACACACAGACACATGACACACACACACACACACAACACAGGCGAAAAAGCAACAAGCAAAACAACACAGACACACGCACAAGTCAAAAAAAGAAACAAACCAACCAACCACACAAACAGACCAACATACAAACACAAACACACACACACACACACAAACACACACACACACACACACGCGTACACGCGCGTACACTAACAAACGCACAACCAAACAAGCAAACACATAACAAACTAGGCAAAACAAACCAACAAAAGTGCGAACAAAAAGGAAACTCTAAACCTAGGTGACGTTGAGTTTGAAGGCCAGGCAGCAGTGACTTCGGAGGCCGGGTACTTCCTTGGCGGGCACGAAATTCAGCAAGGGGGTTTTGCCTTGTCCAGGGTTTAGGTTTAGGGGACTACGAGCCAGGCGTTCAGGTTTACGTTTTCGGGGTTTTGGGTTTGGGTGCCGGGCTTACAGCTGCGGGTCCTCATCCCTAAATCCGGAGTCCCAAGCCAAAGCAGTCAAAACACCAAAGCCCAAAGTCGCTTCTCTGCTCAGGAGCGACGAACCTCCACCCTAAAGCAAACGTGTAACCTTTCTTTGGGTTGAAGGTTTCGGCTTTAGGGTTTAGGGCTCAGTCTAAAGCCACCTAAATATAGGTCTTGCGAGCTGTGCCGCGACTAGGGCTGACAATTTCATGCAGCCTCTTGGGCTCACCTGCAAGACTATTTGACTACACAAACGAATAAACCTTACCTGGACGCGGAAACAACCTACATTTTGTACGGACTGAAATAAGAAAGTCATAATATGAATCAGGAACACCAAACAGCAAGGTTACTCAGGGTTCAGGTACTAGACGTCGATTTTTCAACAATCACAAAGATTGCTTATAACGAGGACCCTATAATCAAAAAACAAGGAAATCAAAAACATACCCCCTATCGATACCCAGTTTGAGGGTTCAGGTAGGTCTTAGGGACAACTCAACGCCTGCTCAGATCGAGAGACCAGCGGAGCGCCACAACATCCACCAGGGTCAGCGTTTGGAACTTGACCTGATATAAAGCTGATGATTACTCTAATAACAAGAAGAATAATGGCAGTATATACGAAGAAGAATTTCAATATGAAGCAAAAGAAGAATGGTGTGTTTGGGGTGAAGGACTTGCGGCGCAAGAGAAGGGATTCCTCAACTTGCGAACCGCGGGATTCCAGATCTGGGGATACTTGCGTGGCACTGGTTCCGGGGTATGGGAGTTTCGGACAAGTAGGGGTGCCTTATTTTGGGGTCCTTATAGTAAGGATGCTACTATTTGGGGTACTATATTAGGGTCCCCGAATTTTCGGAAACTCCCATATTTGAGTGGGATTAGGGCCCCTCTCTAAACCCGTAAATCAACTTGAAGTTCGGGGGTTCAACGTACTGGTATAGCATCGCGATAGAAGGGAGTCGGATGGAGAGCTCTGGGCTTCATCTATACCCCCCTTGGAACCACAATGAACATAATATGAAAAAATCGCTTGGGTTTTATATGAACAAAAATACAAAACAGTTCCTAAGGAGACTATAGTCATGAGTGGCGAGCCAGATGTCACACCTTTGTACGGCCCCAAGAAGCTTTCAGCCTAGGTTGAGGGCCAGTGAGCTTTGGGTGGCTGTAAGGCTCCTAGACTTCAGGCCTCACCCCGAGACATGCATCCCAAATCCGAACATACGGCTGATGGACAAAATCCTGCATTACCCATTATAAGGAATATACCATAGTTCCCATAGTTTAGAGTCCTTAGAGTCATGCAGGATTTCGTCCATCAACAGTAGTATTAAACTTCCGGGCTTCCAGGACAAGGAGGACAAGTCAACACCTCCAATAGCCTAACGCACCCTAGCTTAGCACGCCCTGGCCCCCGGTTCTTCAAGACGCCGATAAATGGCAATTTGGTGTTCTGGGAATGTAGAGCCAGGGATGTCTCAATCAGAGAGTATGGGGCTTCAGCGAACTGCAAGAACTCCAGCTCCCTAAAAATCCCGCCGCTCCTGAAGGTATGCATTCGCGAAGTCCGTGAGACCGTACATAGCACCAAACCAGGTGTTGAAGTCCTCGGCTTGGAGGCTCCGGCCCCAGGGTTGCAGGATCAGAGTTTCACGGCCTCGCGCTTGAACCAGGGTTTAGGGGTTTAAGGGTTTAAGGTTTAGGGGTTTAGGGGTTTTGGGTTTAAGGTTTAGGGGTTTAGGGTTTAAGGTTTAGGGGTTTGGGGTTTAAGGTGTACGGGTTTAGGGTTTAGGGTTTATCACCTGAAGTTTTCGGGCCTTCATTCCAAAACTGTCCAATTCTTGGACATCAGAGCGAGACATGCAACTCAATGGGAGAGCATTAACTGGTGAGACCCTCCCAAACCTAAAAGCCCCACTCCCGGGAAAGGAAGAAAGTCCCTTACTGTATAACTTTGGAACTCCAGACAGTGGCATTTTCGTTGATCATAGTCTTCATCTCTACACCCCACATCGGAGGATGATGCTCCCAAAACTAAACCCTCAAAACCCAAAACGCATCAATTGGAAACGCGACAAGCCTTGTACCTCCAAATGCATCAACCAGACAGTCAGTGGGTTGTTCAACATTCAAGTCTTCCCCTGCGTGCCTACATTTTGGGAAGCTCATGACAATTCTGCCGCTGTCTCGGGATCCCCAGAGGGCCCCAAAACTGTAACCCCTGGACCCTGAAACCCTGAACCCCCAAGGCGAAGCCCTGCACTATACCCCCCCCTTAGAACCATAATAAAACTATTATGTGTCGTATTCTCTTGGGGTTTATATGAACAAATATAAAGAAATGATTCTTAAGGAGACTATCGTGCAGCCTTAAAGCCTCTAATGCCCTGCACACTTCCAGTCCGGATCCAGTTCAAAGCTTCAAAGCTCATACAATCTCCTGAACCCTGCGTTACTTTCAACATCAATAACCTTCTACAACCGTAAACAACCAAACACCTAAACCTCCAAAACCCCCAAATCTGAAACCTGAAGCCTACCCAGAGACTCCAATATCCCTTAATTGAGGAATATACCTTAAACCATATCGGGGATCCTACTATAATTTACGGTATATTCCCTAATCAAGGGATATTGGAGTCTCTTCCAAAGTACCGATACAGTAGAATGTAGGGTTTCCATATTAGGAATCATTATTATGGTTTGGGGGGAAGTATTCCCCATAACAGTACATAGGACCCTTGGGTCTGGGTAAAGCTCTGAAGGCCCCACTCGGAGCCAAAGCGCATCGTCCACGGCGAAAGAGCCATCGTGGGGCCGGTAGTTGCCGTCCTTGCTTGAAGGTCTATGCAGGTATTTGGGGATTTAGGGATCCTGGATCCTTTTTTTGGGGATGGGGGTTTAGGGTTCAGGGATATAGGGTTTCTGAGTTTAAAAGTTGTGGTTATGCTTTAGAGTTCAAGCTGAAAGGATTTCTGGCCTCTTGGTGCTCAAACTTCTCCTGCTTGTGCCTCTGTGGTACGGCAGTTGGGCGTTCTCGATGTCACCGGGTCGACACTGCTTTTTAGGCCCCAAAGCCCAAACCCGAGCCGCAAGCCCCAAAGTCTACGACCCATGACACTAGAATGGATGGAGTCCACCCTTGTCGCCCTATAATTGCAGAAGGTAGTTGAAGCTTCGAGGTTTTGTCCCTAAACCCTGAACCGCCTTGTGGCGCGTGAGGGAGGCTCGGGTGGTATAGACGAACGACTAAGCCACCAAACCATTCCCGAGTTTCATCACTGAGTTGTCCTGTAAGCCCTTCTAACATTATTTACTATTATGGTTCTCTACAAAATAGTAGGGAAAATCAAAAAAGATCCCAAAGGACAGCCCAGATCATTGAGACACCGGATTATGAAACAGGATTGGTGGTTTGAAGCTGTTTGTGGCTGCATCTCAGTTTCTGATCCCACACATCCTGAACGCACTATCTGAAAGGCCCTAACTACTGCAATTTGCGAGCAGCCTATGCTAAACCCACATGTGTTGGTGCGGGGCGGGGGAGAGGGGGGATCATACTACAGTATTACGGTATGTTGACTGGAGGGGGATGTGTTCTACGAATGCTTCCGAACTTTAGATTAGCCCAGATGCATGGACGACCTGGCAGTCGATGCAGTTGGCCTTGCTTTCGCGATGGGCAAGGGACCAGCCAGTTGGACTTTCAGAATAAAGAGGTTTAGGGGTTACGGTTTAGACCATCGCAAAACCACTAACTGCTTTGGACCTCAAAACGAAGTGACAAAACTAAGATGGATATTATTTAGTCACGCCCATAACTTGACCAACGAATAAAACCTTAAATCGTTAAGGCTTCCAGAATATTACTACCTTACAAGAATCCAAAACTTAGAAGGTTGGGATTGCAAGACTAAGTGGCCCAACTCGACGTCGCATCCACTGTAACGCCGCTTCGCAGGGCCAGGTTGTCACTGACTTTCCTGCTCGATCCAATATATAGGGTTCTTGGCGTGGGTTTAGGGTGAAGCGTGATTATTATTAATGGGGTCCATTCTGGCGCTCATACACGAGGGCACTCCCTCCAAAAGAGTTTGGAGCTTGTAGGAAACACCCCCCAATCCCTGCCCTACAAGTTCACATGGGTCTCGCCAATGTTCTGAAGGAACCCAGACATATCCCTACTCACCAAACATCCCCTCGTGCAAAACCGACACTTCACATTACATGACATGAAACGCCAACGAAGCCTTACCCTGAAACCTACTCCACCCCACACCACACCGCAGCCCCACCTGATGACGAAATCCTCGATGCCCAGCCGGCCCTCAGGGTTCAAGCCTTTGACCCAGTGCTGAGATACATGCTTTATCTTTCTTTCGAGATGGTGGGTTGTGGTTTAGTTTTCATAGGGATTAGGATTTAGGAGTTTAGGGGATTTGGCTTGTTCCCTTTCGGTTCAGGGTGTGGGATGTTGAGGGTTTGAAGTTCTGGTCGATCGTATGTTTTGGCTTCTGTTTGTGCCGCTTGCTAACTAAACTTAGGAGGGATCGAAGGTTGCGGGGCTTCTATCAGGGTCTTTGTGGTCCTCGGCTGTTCGGCATCAGGGTCTGTATATGCTCTAATTCAAGAAGGTTTTAGGGGTTGGGACGCCTCTCAGCTGTTCCTATGTTGCTCGATTGGGCAAGATGCAGAGTGACTTGGGGCCAAACTAACTTGGCAACTGTCCGCAAGGATTACCCTCAAACAGTATTAACTCCTAAACCCTAAACGAATTGCTAAACCCCCAACCCTAAACTACTAAGCCTAAACCCTAAACTACGAATCCCTAAACTAAACTTAAACCAGTACAGCCAAGTGCGAGCGTGACAGTTGCAGTGTCGAAAGCGACTGATCCAGGTTGAGCCGGGCCGCCGAAGACCTGCTCGAAAATGAAGCGGACGTAGCCTCGGAAGAGTGGCGTAGAATTGGGGATTTGAGGCTTGGGTTCAGAGCATGAAACTTGCGTTCAGGACGTGAAACGTTTAGCGGTGTAAGCAAGACAAGATGCTGTGGCGCGAAGTGTATTCGGGTCAGTCAGTCGTTTATCGGCTTGGGGCCTTGTTAGGCTTTTGGCGTAACCAAAACTACTTGAAAAGTAAGTTTGAGTCTGAGGCTTAGCTTTTCAGTCTCAGCATCGAGGGGTGACAAGCTCGCAACAGTGCTGGGGCAAAAGATTGTGCATGATACGAATGCCACTATGCTCCTGATTTGAACGGCATGAATACCATTTAGGGCAACATCGGCCGATGGCACGAAGAAGCCAAGTGCGAAAACTCCGAGTGCATGTGACGATTCATAAATTCTCCCACTAATCACAGCTCAGGGGCGCCCCAGACGGTATGCCTGGCTTGCAGATGGGATATTGTTTTCTGTTTCCCTCAGCAGGAATGACTACTATGGATACAGTTCGCATAGCTGTCATGACCATCATGAATACGACGATAGCGTGAGAATGCGTGAGAGGTTAGAACCGTCTGTAAGACTGAACCTCCAAGGGAGGCTAAAATCTACCCCCATATGAGACGTGACTAGTCAACATCGGGCTCCGGGGTACAGCCTGTGCATTCCTGTTGCCACCATGATAATTGCAAGAAGCACTTGCAAATCCTTTGTTGAATTCTACCGCACTTGTCCTGGGTTAAAGGCACGCGTAGTAACAACGGAAGCACCGACCTTCAATGCCACTTGCGCCATGTAAACCCTCGCAGCGCCTCATGAGATCTTGAACCCGAAGTAGACCCGAAACCTCCATTACTCGTGAAAGTCTAACCGTTCAAACCCCAAAACCTCGGCTCTAAACCGTGAATCCCCGAACACTGAACCCTAAACCCTGCAACATCCCGAAGGTTACCCAAAACAAGTCCCAAACCTTTTGGACAGAAAGCCCGGAGCTTGAGTGGCATTAGGGTTTAGGGTTTAGAATTTACCTTACGCAACAGCCCTTACACAACAGCCCGCTCCCTCAAACGGACGCCTGCACATAGTGGACCAGCACTCGAGAGCCCTGCTGTTGGTCCACCTGCCATGGAGGGGAGCGAGGATAGCAACTCGGCATCGGAGTATGCTGGCAAACGTCAGCACCCCAAACGTATCCATATTCATGCTAGCATCTCGAGCTGTCAATTTAGAGATGAAGGGCAGGGTGTGACTGAACGGTATCTGGGCCCTGAGCACTCCACCCGGTGTGAAAGTTGATGGGTCGTTGAGGAGAGGGGCCAGAATGAGAGTGAGATTGTGCAACTCTGCCCACATGAAGCCCCTAAACCGTAATCGCCCAATGGATTGACCCACTTACATCCACGGTTCTCAGAGGACGTGTACTAGGTTACTAGGGCGACTTGCTCCTGGGAATAAGCCAGAATTCCGGTGACTCTGACCCGACACCACGATGTCTCTCCGGCTGAAACTAGCCCAGGAGCCTGAGCAATAAACGCTGCCATTGAAACCACCGCCCAGCAGCTTCGAAAACTCCTGAAACCCCAGGGACCCGTAACATCTAACGGATCCTGAAGCAAAAATGAGCCAGCGCCACAAGGAACATGTCAAAGTCGAAATGTGTGACCCCCATAAGGATGGTGAAGCGGCTCCTGGCTGCATTCAAGGGCTTCATGTACTTAAAGGGTCATGGGACTTAGTAACTAGGGTTATATTTAATTAGGGTACCTATACTCATAAATTACTTATAACCCAGTTAAGGTACTTATAACCCTACTTACTAAGTCCCATGATCCTCCAAGTAGGGCTTAGCGTTTAGGGATCGCGGCTCAGCTGCAGGACTTGGCATCATGTAGAGTTTAGGGGTTCGACCTCAGAGATTTAGGGTTCAGGCTGTCGGGGTTCGGGTTCAGTTGAGGATTCCGTGTAATTCGTTAGGGAAACCGAAAGGAAGCACATGTCTGCCGACATGAGGCCTGCCGTAATGCACAGAAACTTCCATCGGGTGTGTCAGTCGAGTCTTTGAGGATGTTTGCTCTTGGAGGAATTGCAGGGCTTGACGCGCTTGTTCATGGTGCGCCGGTATAGAACTGCATGGATGCCATTGGGCTTTACATACCATGCTTTGCCTTTTATCTCACCAAGCTTTTTTGGAGGGTCCACACAAAAGAAGGGCTCACCGCTTAAACTCGCAGGTCAAATCAAAAAAACAAAGAACTCTAATCCAAAACCACGCCCAGACCAAACGTCCAATTGAAACCTTCGCTTCCGATCATAAGTCACTCAATGAAACGCAAACTTTAAGACACACTCGTACATGAAAAGACCCAATCATATCCAAGCATGGAACTTCAAGCTGCAAACCTTTTGCTGCCCTAAACCAGAACTGCCTAAAGCACCGTGGACAAAACTCATATCCGAAATCTTCGACCCTCCACGCCAAACTCTCAATAATTCTGGCTCCATGCACCTCAAACCCCAAGCGAATCCCCGCGTTCGAGTGCTGGGAGGCCCGGCGCAAAATATGTGTTGCCGCCGAATTGGGCAAAGCGGATCTCGATGCTCATGACCTCGAGGCTTTGAAAAGGGGTTTCGGGTTCAGGGTCGAGGCCAACATCTACTGGCACCCCTCAATCGTCACCTAGATACACAGCCGCCCTGACATAGAACCCTAAGCCCGCAGCACTGAATACACCAAACCCTACTCTAGGACTGAAACCCTGAGACCTAAGCCCTAAAACCCACAGCAGTCTCGGCTCATGGCTCGGTAGACTGCTCCCAAGTCAATCATGATGGACGTCTCGATCTCCTCATTTTGCGACTTTGGGTCGTCGAGTCAGCTCCTACCTACATCCTAAAAAACGGAGTGCTTCTGCTGGGAGAACCTACTATATGCTTAGGACCCTACGGTCACACACAAACACGTGCCAGTACTCAAGTTCAAGACGTAAGGTAGATGTACAGATACTGCCAAGGCTGTGCAGGCAGCAAAAGATCCACTCTGCACTCAGGCTTTAAGGGTTCAGAGTTTAGGGGGTACAGGGCTAAACCGACTACGAGTTCAACGACGCTCGAGATGGCGGCGCCAAGGTACATGTTCGTGGTCGCGCATGGGATGAACGGCAAAAAGGGCTAACGGTCTGCATGAGAAGTGAGAAGAGTGATATGCTCGAATCTATCTAAGCATACCCCAAGTATGCACTCATCACCAACAACATGGCACACCCTCAACCCCCAAACCCGACGCACGAAACCCCAAACTCGGACTCACGGAACTCCTGCAAAACCTGTTTCAAGGCACTACACGACCTTTCGCTGACTCCTGGTGCGGCTGCAGCAGGAAGTAGGTCGTCGGGTCGCCGTCGATGCAAAAGCTGGCATTTGTGAGATGGGACTCCTGGAAAATTACAGCAAACCTTGAATTTGTCGAGCTCCAAACCCAGAGCCCTAAACTGACCTGTACCCAGCGGAACCCCGCCGAAAGTTTGGGGGCTCAGTGTGTAGGGCTTCGAGCTGAGGCTTTGGAAACCAGGGTCCTCCCAAGAACTCAATCCCCCTTTCTTGGGTGGTGCCCTTAGGAATGAAAGCGACCTGAGGTGACCAGAACCTAAACCCTAAACCCTAAACCGGTTAGGGGTCATAAGCAGGGATGAGGGTAGGCAGGATTTAGGATCCCATGGCTCTCACGTTGGGATCATCCTACCTCCTTTCACAACGGTTCCTAAGCATCTCATGCAAGCCGAATGAGTTCGAAGTAGGGGTCGCAAACACGCCGCACTCCGGCCTCCGAGCTCTTGAACAAAAGAATCGGTTTGGAGGTTAGGGTTTTAGGGTTTAGGGTTTAGGGTTTTTTACCTGGAGGTTCATGTGACTTAGTAAGTACTGCTGTTATAAGTACTTGGATTGGCAGGGGTTGTAAGCGAGTACAAAAATTCAAGCGTAGTTACCGTATTTATAGTTACAAAGGCCCATGAGCCGTTAAGTAGGGAGTCTAGGGTTCAGGGGTTGGGGATGCAAACTTGACAGCTCCGCAAGGACACGGTACACCCGTATCCGCCGTTAGCCCGTTATCGGCGGACAGGGTGGTTTCGATTCATCAGGGATGAATACTACATTTTTAAACATGTTTTATCCAATTAAAACGATTAGCTATAATAATGATAAAAATAATGATGATAATAATAATAATAGTAATATTAATATAAGGACCTGCAGTCTGTGCTTCGGGATCCTGACCCGGGAAGGTCTGGTTCACAGTGCCATTCGTGGCGAGGTCATCGCTGTCAGTGTACAGCTCCTCGGTGCGGTTTGGGGGGCTGAGTCATTATGACTTGTGGCTTTGGATCCAGAAAAACCTTGCGACGCCATAGGTTGGGGTCAAGGGCTTAGGGTTCGAAGTTTGAGGGTTACGGTTAAGGGTTTACAAGCCACATCCCGAATCATAAGCACCTAGACGCCCAAACCCGGCCTTCAAGCCCAGATGCCTAAGCTTCGTAATGATGCTCTTAACTCAGCCTGTATATACATACATACAGATATGTATATGTATACATACATACATACAAACCTAGCTATCGATCCACCTACCTGTCTATCTCTACATGTATATGCATATATACATCCTAAATCCTAAACCAGGTCCACCGGAACATCGACTTAAAGCAAGCGGCAATCTCGCGGATGCCGACGTAGTGTTCGCCGAAGTAGGCGAGCGTCTCCTCCAACATGAACAGACTGAGACATGTGGGACCCTTGCAATGGCATCGTATCAGGACTACACATATGGTTCATGATTCACGATGTTGTGGAACTCCTTTTCGCTTTGCTTCTGGAACCCTTAACGTAAACAGTAAACACAAACCATGAACAAAGGAACTGTACTGGAGAATATAAAAACGACAGAAGCCCTCAAGACGCTCAAAGACCCATTTGCTAAGCAAGATATGCTAACTCTTCCTAAGGATCCATCCATTATCTGTAAATTGGGTTTAGGGTTGAGGGTTTAGGGTGAGTTGAGGTACATTGCTTCATTACACTCCCTTGCCTAAGAGTCCGAAATACAAAGTCAGCCAGGACCTGATGGAGACAACGCACCACGAAGCTGCGTCTCCTCGATGAGCACCACGAAGCAGCGCCCTGTGACTTGGGACTTAGCTTACTCATCTTTTAAGTACAAACTTATAGTTCCGCTGTCCTTTGCATTACGGTGCTGTGGTTAAGCTTATATGGGTCTTGTGGTTTATTAAAAATCTCACTAACTCAGGATTATGGGCTTTAGGGCCGGAACAACCACCCCATCCTTGCAAATTGCACGTAGAGGCCTTCACATTCTCTAAGAGCATCCAACCGGAGGCAACAAAAATACGACACCAAGTTCTTTGGGCAGCTTCAGACAATACCGCAACTAGAAGCCAAGCCCCCAACCCGGCCCCCGCCCCCCACCCCATTCCGCACCTCGACCCCGGTTTGAAGAAGCCCCAGTCGCCTTCTGAATATGGGCATGGATTATATTCGCAAGCACTGGGATCCGACCATAGGCGAATCTGAGAGAAAAACGACAGGCAAACGAGTTGAATCCCAAAACCCGAAGCCCAAACCAATTCCCCGCAATCGTGAAACTTGAACCTCTCAAGCACAAAACCCAAAACCCCAAAACTCCAAACCCATAAAACCAACGCTAAAAAGCAGACCCCAAATTCTAAATCCTAAACCCTAAACCCCAAGCTCTAAACCCTGAACACCAAACTCTAAATCCCGAACCACAAACCCTAAACCACAAACAGGCACCTTCCCAGTTGTTCGTGAGCTCGAACTCATCGAGGACCAGAGCTGCTGTGATGCTGAGGTAGAGCTGCTCCGGCCTTCCGTCGCCTCACAGCAACCCCGGTGGCTCGAAGGACGCATATTCTTGAGGCTTTTGTGCCCAACGGCCATACTTTGTGAAGTTTGGGCGAGGCACGTGCAATGCTTACATACACGCGCTCTGTCAAAGGCTCAGTCTTAATGGGTGTGGTGCCCTCAATCTAGTCAAGATCTACGCTTCTCGGCGTCTGATCCTCGACGAACGGGGCTCTTCCTGTTTCTGTTTTGACTCGGGGTCCTATAGGGGAAATGCCGGAGTCTGAGTATAACAAGTAATAGCAGTTGGATTCCAATGGCTCGGAAATATCTTTATTCAAGAAAGCCACACGAAACCCTCAACACGAATACTCCGTCGACCGATCTTCGGAACATCCCACTCTGCGAGTAGACCCCACCCAGACGCCCAACTGAGCTTAGTGTTGGTGAGAACTATGAGACCGAATTACATAGTCAACGGTATACAGTACCGGTAGAACTGGGTTATAAGCAACCCGAACCTGCAAGCAGGGTCGGTCTTGAGGAGTTCCTAGCTTCATTACTTAGAACCATACTCATAAGTGCAAACCAAAACTTCATCCCTGCCCGACCCGTTCAAGCCCATGCGCCCTAAACCCATGGCTCTGTAAGTATGCCGAACAGGAACAGGATCCTCATTTACAAGGACCGCTTAAATGAGGTGCGCCGGTGTATCAGGACCCTCTACACCGCTGTGAAGACCCAGATGAAGTAGGGTTTTATTTTTTAATGATGGTGCCACCATAGTAGCACCTTCAACACACACACACACACTCATGCCTCAGAGTCAGGACCTTCTTGGCACACATGAACAACCCTTCAAAATCAAACCCGATTTGACATAAAGCTCAAAGGAGCCCTTGCTCGAACTGCAAAAGACTCTAACGCGCTATAAACGGACTGCAACACACTGCAAACCCATTCATATTAACATATTATGAACTCCAAACCCCAAAACTACATGCAAAACCATTGCGAACTGTACAACCAAATACAGAGGCCCTGGCTGCAGGGATTCGGACCCACGTAGACCTTGACCTCAAAGGAGTCTTTGAGGGTTGGGACTTTTGGGCCTTGGGGAGTATGTTTTCGTTTTTGGGGAGCGCTGGTTTCTAAAAAGGTGGTAATCAAGGTGTTTTATCCTCAATCAAAGTTGTATAACGAGTGGTTTATGAGGGTTTTGTGTTTTGCAGAGAGGTTCAGGAAGGCTAGCCGCTAGGAGACCCCTCACTAACTGGGTTGGGGATAATAGACGGCATACACAAGGCTTTACGGTTGACCTCGTATGAGTCTTGGGCATTTAAGTAGGGTTGCTATGTGCCCATGTTGGCGTTTGGGCTTCGGGCTGTAGGGTTTTGGGGTTTAGGCTTTGACTGCGAAGGAGGTCGGAATTTTTGTGACCCTACGAAACCCAGCAGTGGAAGGTCATAGCCAGTGGATGTTGCAAGGTTCTCATATGACACAGAAAACCCTCACAAGAGGCTTGGGACATGTTTGTGCGAGGAGCTTTGATAGGAGTACCGACCTCATGTGAGGCTCGGGAGTTTCAGGGCCTGGTAAGCGAGGGAATTCCGGATTCAGGGCTTTAGCAGCGCTTTTCAGGTTCTGGATGTGTTAACTGCACACCCACCATTCGGACGCTTGATTTAACATGTAATTTTGCAGCCCTAGCATATGAAACCCTAAAAACAAAAAGCCCGGTAAACCCCTACACACAGACAAGACAAACACGCAGAAACCAGTTCAACCCCTCAAACGTAAACCCCTGAACGCCAGAACCCCTGAACCCCCAGCCTAATACCCCTAGTTTCAGAGGGTGCACCGACCGAGGCTTGAAGCGCCAGGCAAGCTTCGTGGCCTGCTCGGAGGTTAAGTGAAAACCGACATAGGTGTTGGGATGTGTTCGGGTTCGGCTTAAGTCTACCTCAAAGGCTGAAATGTTTAAAACCCCTCCAAATGCAGACACGACACCCTTTCCAGCAATCTTCGAACAGCAGCAGTGGAAACGGAAAACATCGAAACCCCCAAGCCTGGCCAGATCAGAAAGCCGAATGCCATTATCAAACGAAAGGCGGCTGCAATAATCCTTACCAACATCAAAACCTGTATCTTACATACATAAGGTCACCTCACTCATAGTCTAAACATCATAAAGAACCCTATATAATACTATGTAAGCATCCGCGAATCCCACCAGGCATGTGATACCTGCACCAGGTAGCTTTGGCCCAGGTCGAGCTGAAACCTCGGCCAGGTTGATCAATTCACCAGGCATATGGGGACTCATGAAGTACATTGTTCAAGCAGGGTTATCTGAAGCTGTACATGTATACTAATCAAACACCATTGTCTGTAGGAGTCAGAGGGGTGTCGGGCCCTCCACCCTAAACTCCAAACCCTCAACCGGGGTCACTCCCCTGAACCCGAAAACCTCTCCAACCGAAACACCCGATAGCCTAAACACCTCAAGTCCTCAATCTTCCAATGTCCAAATAAAGCCTTGACAAAAAGCCTGGAACCTCAGCCAAGGATAAGCCCTTGAACTCTTAAGGTAAAAGCCAGAAAGTTGGAATATGATTATCCTAAACCCTTTATGGTAAATTATAGGGTATCCTACCCTGAAACCATATTCCAACTTTCTGGAGTTCCCTTTAAGCCCTAGGCCTGGCAAGCCCTAAACCTGACGGTGACGCGAGTTGGCCCTTCAAAAATCACTGAGAGCAGGTCTCTGCCGCATACGTGGACAAAGGTGTGGCCCAATATGTCTCCTTGGCGGCAACATTCTGGGCTTAGGATTTGGGATTTGGATGGGGGGCTAGGGCCTGGAATGCTTACGGCGTCAGGACTCCTGAATTTTCGGGCTTTGGGTTCAGGGGTCGTTTTTGGGTAAAGGGCTTCGAGTTTCAGGGCCCGGTGCTTTGTAGTACATGAATAGCATTAGGACTTGTTGCAAGGAATCAAGGCTTATAAACTTTCTGGGCCTCTGCTGAGGGGGTTTAGTGCTTCGGGCTGTTTCGAGCTTCAAGGCTCTATATGAACGGTTGTCAAAACTAGGGTTTCTTTTTGGGTCCCTATTATGATACGGCACCTAATATTTAGGATACCCAAAAAGGGACCGAAGTTTTGACAACTACCCATATGGCTCTATGGTAGCTATGGGGTTGGCTGAACCTTCTGGTTAACCGTTAGCCCGAGGTCTGGTTCTTATTACATAACTGCATGGTTTTGGAACTATTGCCTGCATACGGTGTCGAGGTCATCATCTTCATTACCTCTTGAGTATGGCATTGTAGTCCCAAGTGCTGTTTTCAGTACGTTAAAGGCAAAAGCATCAAAATCATGAGTAAAGTTGCGGAAATGATGAACAAAGCAGGTGCAGGCTACCCTGAGAGTCAACTCTTCTCACAAACTGCTGCGCGATCCTGCTAATATCCACTGACCAGGCGGCGCGCTTCCGGCACAGCCTGGTGCGGTCAAAACCTTTGCAAATACCTCAGCGCATTTCCGAGCTTGAGGCCCGCGTACATCAGCATCCTCGCGGCGACGAGCCGCACAACATCTGGACAACAGCCTGTAATAGCTGTAAGGGATGCGCTTCTGGAGCCTGTACTTGTGGAGGACACACTTTCGGAGGGGAAGCTTTGCGACGAATCTCCATGTTTTTGATCAGGCTGAGCATCATGTTGATTGCGACCTTCAATTCCTGGAGCGAGTCCGAAGCCATAATGTGCCGACCGAGACGACGACCAGTCTCATCCACGAGGGCATCGCACCGGACAATCTCATCCTTCATCCCCATGAACTGGATCAACAGATCTTGTTTCCCGAGGGCCACGTCCAGAAGAATGTCCGGCTCGGATTGGCGCAGCACCTCCAAGTCCTCCCTTGTGCTCCACTTAGCCACATCACCAACGCACCTATGGTACTGTCTGTGGAGGCCGTGCTTCTTAGCTTGCAGGAGCCGGGTGCCTGTGGAAGGAAGACCAAGCAGCAGATTCTCGCAGGTTTGTTTGATGATCTCGACCTGGTAGTAGTCGCTGATTGCGAGAAGCGAATCGACGTTCTCCTCTTTCACCTTGTCGGTACTCCATGCCCACGGTCCAAGCAAGTTGTAGAAGGTGATGAAGTCCTCCTTGCTAGCCACATCCACCTCGATGCTTCCCAGCTGCGCTTCCTTCATGCCACTCGTAAACATGCGGTTGAACACGGGAGACGCCAGGCGCAGCAAAGCAGAATTGGCCGGCATGGAGTCCACCCCGAAGTGCAGAACCACATCACTGACTTGTTCCGCTGTCGCGGTTGCGTCCGACATCTCAGCCTGCGCAAGATTGGCTTCTCACAAGAAGTCAAGTAAGTAAAGGCAGCTTGCAGATGCAGGCTGACCATTCCTTGCTTGAGCCGTGTGTTCATGCAGGAGCATCTTCAGGAAGAAGACCTGAAGCCAACACCCAACAATCTGTAAGCCCGGGGATTCTTTGCCCAAAGCCTCTGCTCCTCCGCTCTTTCATAACCCCATGTCAACACAGACCTTCAAGCCAAATCTCTCCACTCCCAAAGCTGGTCCCCTTTCAAGCTCACAGCGTGGCCCCAAAGGAGCATGTTTCAGGGTCGGCGTCTCGTGGGTTTCGGGCTTAGGTTTAAGAAGCACTCTCATAGTCTGAATCTCTAAAGCTACACTATCTCGCGCCCTGATATCACATCCCCTAAACCTACCACCAAAAGCCTTTTAAACAGAACATCCCCGAAGATCCTGATCTTGTATCCCTGTTTGCAAGGCTTCAGGGCTCATCAATTCCAGGAAACACTGCAGCTACGGAAAACCAAAGGGCCCAACAACATCGCTCGAAGGTACCCAAGGTCGAGGACCTATAAGGACGGCCTCCAAGCACCCTGCAGCAAACTCTGAAAACTTAGACATGGTTCAATAGTAGCAGATACAGCAAAGGACAACAGTAAGTATAGGTACTGCTGCTGCATGTAAGTGGATGGACCCAAAGTTCAACGACGACGATTGCTGTGATTTCCTATGGGACACATCGCCTGCTTTCCCCATCGCACAGGGTATACCATCCCCCTAGTCTGAAAAAAGGACATCTCCCAACTTGGCGGTGGCTGCTGCAAACAGGAAGCGCAAATGTGTTGCAAATGAGCGGCATAGTCTCCATCGACAGCACTGGTCGCTGGCCTGACAGCCGCGAGCCAGGAATAGGAGTGCAAGGGTGGCATGGATGAATGCATGTATTTAGGTGCATATGTACATGTGCATGCATGCATGTACAAAGTACACGCATGTGCAGGCAGCTAGGACGGTGGAAAGATGCATAGATGGATGGGTTGATTGGTCGGCAGGGTGACCGATTGGTGGATTGGCTGGTTGTGAGGGAGAGAGACAGGGAACAGACGAAACCTACATAGGGATAGAAACAAACATAGATAGAGATATGGATGCGGTTGGGTCTCGGTCTCATGTCTTATGTTCTGTGAGGTTCTACCGTTTTCTGTGGCTTCACGGTCTCGGCTTACTTTTGGCGCTCAGGGTTGCAGGCTGAAGTGAAGCCCCGCTAGAAGCTCCGAACACAGTTCCCATTCCCAACTGCCCTTTTGTGTAGGGCCTGCAGTGGCCTTCAAAATTCGACTAGCGTTGTGTGGCATGCGTTTATAGGTAGATGGACTACAGCGAGATACTCTGCTAGTTGTTCAATCCCCTAGACCCTACTCCAATTCTCAAGGCCCTCTAGAACCCTACTATAGATCCCTTATAGTAACCCTTTCAACCCCTTCTACTGCACAGAGGCTGATTTGGACTCAGTGGCTTGTTGAAGTAGTTGTAGACCGTCGTCTTCTGAAGCCGTGCAACGTTCGTGTCGCGTTCCACCTCGATCTCCTGGGCTCTGCGTCGATTCTATGTATATATATATATATATATATGTATGTATATATGTATGTGCACAGAGAGAGATACATATATATATATATATATATATATGTGTGTGTTTATTTATATGTATGTATTCATACACACATGTAAATTGGGGTTATAATAAGGGTGCGGGAAAGAGGAAATACGGGCTTATGATAGTGATAATAGTTCCACAAGGGCTCTGCTTGGAGCTTCGGAACACTTACAACCTAACTATAACGTAATTAACTGTAGCCCAACTGGCCCCGTAAACTAGTATATGAGGGTTATGTCCAGACTCTGGACAAGTCGGGTGAGGGTTCGGGTATAGAGTTTAGGGTTGGGATCCATAGTTCCAGGTCTCTTGTCTGCGTGATGCCTACACCACCTGGGCCCTACTCCGAACTTCACCTGGCATGCATCAATACGCAGCGGCAATGGAGTTCCACAAAGTACGCATCTTCGGATACCCAAGACCAGAGCCCGAAATCCCTAACCCCGTGTCACATCAAATGTAGCAACACGATTAAGAATTCCCGTTTCTTAGTCGGCTCTGTATTGAGAACCCTCATGACCAATCAAAACGAAGGAAATCTTAAACAGGTTAAGCAAGCCTCCCACAGTCCCACGTCATCATAGCTTGGCAACGTCAGCCAACCAAGGAAACTAAAGCGCAATCCTCTAATGCCCAATGCCCCTGAACCCTAGACTACTACACTCTGAACCATAATCCCTAAACCTAATCCTCTAAAGCTCAATGCCAAGTCACATAGATAGAGAACACCGGCTTGCCCTCGTCGATGCCAGGACCTCTTCAGGCTCATCAGGTGTACCGGTGTAGGCTTTACCTTAACCCGGAATAACCTGCCTTTTAAAGGACTTATATAAGGAACTCATAATGAGGAACCCTAAAACGGCAGGTTATTCAGGGTGAACGTAGGGTTCAGGTCCAAACATGCTGCTTGACTGTGTCGATGTGTCAAAAAGGCTCCTGGATTTGTAGGGCAAAAGTGGGCAGGTTTGAGAAGTCGTGAAGCAGGGGTAATTCTGGGGTGGAGTCAGGCTGGATGGGTTTACGGCATGGGTCTCACAATGACGACCACAGCCATACCTACGGTCTCGTCGCAGCAGGTCTGTCAAGGAGCAGCTGCATTTCCATCCTACCCATGGAACCCACGTCACAGCCTTGTCTTGGAGGGTTCTCCATTAACTACTTGGGAACCAAGCATAAGGACAAAATGCAATGACACATGGCGTGGCGTAGGGTTTAGGACTTAGGATTCGGGGATTTTGGCTCCCTGGATAGTCATTAAACTTCCCTAAGCCCTGAACCCCGAAATCTTCGCAGCCCTGCGAACAGCCCTCCGGCAGCCTCTCGTCGCCGCAGCACGCGTCATGCGCAGCTGCAGGTAGTTTGCCCCGAAGAAGGCCTGGAAATGAAGACTCGGGGTTTGTGAACGGATAACTGTATAGGGTTTGGAGGATCGTCTAATAGGGACCACAAAAGGGATCTTATTGTAGTTAGTAGTTGTTGTTTGGGGTCTTGGGCTTTAGGGATACGGCTTTAGCTTTTGGCCTGGGGCTTCCCAGCTATCTCTTGGCTTCTTGGGCTCGAGGGTACAGGGGCTCGGGGTGTCAAATTGCCCGTGGGCATTTCCGCATCGATGCTTCTCAAAACCCTAAACCCTAAACCGGGTTGCGAAAGCCGCAACAGACAAACCCTCCAAGGCCCTGGTGCAAGGTGTTCAACACTGTCTTAAACATTCATGGCCCGCGTACTCGTAGTCGTAGGGGATTGAAAACTGTACACTGATATACGAAAGTGAGGGGCGGTAGTTGTGGTTATTGCTTGAATACAGTACACTTTCCAAGACAAGCTAAAGGCTCTGACTTGGCAGTACTCGAGGAATAATTTGCACTAGTTACTCTGGGGTCTTGTTAACGGTTTTACTTGAATTTACCATAATAAGGAAACCGTAGATTTTGATTCGAATCCCTATAATGGCAACTTAAATTGGAAACTAAATTCCTAACAAAGAACCCCTTACTGTTTGAGCGGAGGGACAGCTGATGCCTGTTTCAAATTGAGGCTACCTACGGCCCTACTCATTCCCTGACGACCTTATGATGATCCTATAGTGATCGTGTATTGACCGCAAAGTAACCCTACAGCACTCTTGTAATAACCCTATGCCGATGACGATTCAGAAACGTCCAAGCTGCAAAGTCCTCACCAAACCTCTAGCGTCTCGGGTTTTTAAGTTCAAAGTACCTCTATAATGTTCAAGGGTTCCGTGAGAGCTCGTACCGTCTAGAGCGGGTTTATCTCATCTTACTTGAAGGGGTCCAAACTACCTAACAATCATGTATCTGCGTCTAGGATAATAGTGGAAGACTTTGAGGGAGCATATTACTATTGAATGGCTATTCCATAGTAACGCCAGTACAAAGGCCTAAACTTGTAATCCGAAACCCTGTAGAACTCGAAAGCCAGCATCAGGACCTGGTGCCAGGTGTAGGTGTCCTGCTTTCGCGCTTGAAGCTCAGCATTGAAAACCCTGCCTTTTCAGGCTCCAAACTGATAAAAGTTTCCCTACATCTGTCCTTAAGAAGAAAGGTTTTGCGCGGCTTAAGGTAGCCTTTAGAGTTCAATTTGCAAATGGCTGCTTTCAGGAGAACTTGGCTCCACGCATTCTTTGGAAGGACTTACGAGGTGTCCTAGGCATGAAGCCATTTTGAGACTGCAGACTAAGCCAGCGTGTGCAATAATGTACACCATGACGGCGGCCAGTTCAATGAACAGCGTCTTGTCAATAGTCAACCGTAGTCTCTGGAACCCTACTTGCCCGATGCTCTCAAGCCCTAACAACCTTCAACCCAAAGCCCTAAACCCTAAACCCCTAAACCTTATAAGCCCTAAACCCTAAAGCCGTAAGCCCTAAACCCCTATTCGTTATAAACCCTAAACCCTAAAGCCATAAGCCCTAAACCCCTAATCCTGAAAAACCCTAAACCCTAAAGCCATAAACCACCAAACCCCTAAACCCCTAAACCCCAAAGCACCTGGAAACCTTGAACTTGCTCCTGGTTGCCAGACACCTCGATGATAGTCCACCAGGTGATGTTGTCCAGGGAGACCTGACATGCTAAGCTCGGTGCGAGTGTTTAGGGTTTAGGGGCGCATTGTGAGAAGCGGATCGGGCTTTAGGGGTGTGGGCATGCAGGGCTTTGGGCTTTGTAGAGTTTGTATGTTTAAACTTTGAAATTGAATCATTCTGGGGGTTTCAAGGGCTTTAGGGATCCAGCTTTAAGATGCTGCAGCCTCGAAAGGACCAATGTTGCGCCATAACCTAACATGCCTTACTGAGGGGAGCTCTTTATCAGTATTCGTGCCTTCCGTCCTGTACGCCCTGATCGCCCAAGCACTGGCCTCTTTACTCTCGGGTGTCTATGGTAGCCGTTCAAATTACCTGTCCCCGAAGTGAAGTAGCCACAAGGCAGGTTCCCCTCGTGTTTAGGATCGCCCTACATATTCCTTCCTTTTTACTGACTCTTTTAGCAAAATCGGGTTTTGCGCTAGTCCCACCAAGGACAGCCCACCTGAACATTGTAGTCCGATGCCGGCTCCTTCCAGTAGATGATGACCTCAAGCCGGCCAGAGTTGCAGCTTCGTGTGTGAGCCTTAAACCCCAAAATCCAAGGGTAAAAGGAGGGACCCTTAATAAGGACCCCTAGGTATAGACCCTTAATATAGCTATTATATACCCATTATATAGCCCATTTTTGGGTAGGGGTTGTTATTAAGGGTCCCTCCTTTTCCCCTTTGACAAAACCCCCTGAACCCCAAACTCCCTAAGCCTTAAACCCACCATAGATCCTGAACCCCAAAGCTCTTCCATGGGTCTCGAATAGTTCCCCACGGCCGGTATGACCTAGGACCACCTTTTGTATGCATATCAAAATCTACGCACATACACACGTATTTGCTAATTTATATATATATATATATATATATGAGCCCGATACCTTTAGGGTATATTTAGCTAGCTTTTTATATATGCAATACTAAATGCCTAGTTAAATATTATATCGCATCATATGCGCCGATACGATGTGGATCCGAAATGTTTGCCAATCCCCCGATCCAAAGGTTTTAACCTCCGAAGATCAGAAGGATATCCGTAAACAATTCAAGCTTCGACTCTCGTCTTCTAGTGTGTGCTGCCTACTGGATCAGCTAGAGTCCATACATCTTGCAGGAATGATGTATCGTCGTGAAGATATGCATAGCACTGTCAGCAGTATATCGGCAACATGGACAAATTGTCCTGTCCAAATATTTCACAATTCGACTTATTGTTGACTTGCCAGCGCTTGAATAATTGCATACGACATATCCATCCAAGAATCACGTAATAAGCATGCACGCTGTAATATGGCATAAATTTGTTTGTAATTTCCGCACAGGCCAGAATGCAAAACCTGACAGGTTCATACAGGTTCGGTACTCATGAATCGGATGTGTTTATATGACAAATTATGGGAATACATACGGCATGACACATCCATATCACATGATGTAACACTTTACAGGGCAATGTGCCAATCTGTTATGTCCTGGACTTTCCAATGTATAAGTTCCTTGTCAGTAGAGGGTCAATCGGAGTGGGTGGAGTGACACATTAGGGTGCCTGTAATATGTCAATTTGATATGCCCAGGCACAGGGGCCTGACAGTGTATAAGTTCCTTGTTAGTAGGGTTTCAGTAGGAGAAATGGAGTGACACATTAGAGGGCATGTAATATGTCAATTTGCCCAGTCCAGGACCCAGGAAGTGAAGATACACATTATAGTGGGTTTAATGTGCCAGTTTGTTATGTCCATAAAAAGTGCTTTCCGATGTATCAATTTCTTATCAGTAGGGTTTCAATAGGATAGGTGGAGCGACACATTATAGGGCCTGCAGTGTGTCAGTTTATTATGTCCAGGGGTTTTCCAGTGGAAAAGTTCCATTGCAATAGAGGTTCCATAGGAGGGAGTGGAGTGACACATTAGAGGGCCTGTAATGCGTCAATTTATACTACCCAGAGGCCTTCCAATATACAGATGCCCTACAGTGTATAAGTTCCTTGCCTTTAAGGTTTCAATAGGAATAATGACACATTAGAAGGCCTGTAATGTGTCAGTTTGTTTTCCCATGTGCATTCCAATGTATCTCTACACATATCAAATCAAATGTGATCACAGCATTAGCCAAGAAGGATATCACGTAGTTAATAGTCTTCACGATCTTAACAAAGGCGCAATTATCCGTATCGAAGGTATACATTCCCATGAAGAATCCCTATAGATCCCTTCACAGATCCCTTGTATGGAGCCCTCATAGACAGCCTTTATAGATTCGTATAGAAACTTTATAGATCCCCTATATAGAGAACTTATAGAAACCCCGTATAGATCAACAAATGGAGTTCTTTGTAGAAAACTTTGCAAGATCCCTTACATGGAGCTTTCATAGACAACTGCTATATATTCCTTACCCTTTGTAGAAACCACATGGAAGCCCTGTATAGATCCCTCGTATGGAGCCCTTCTGGAAAACCCTTACAGATTGCTTCTAGAAATCTTATAGATCCTCTATGTAGAGACCTTATATAAATCCATTATATAAAAAACTATAGATCCCTTACAGAGAGACTTTCTAGAAACCCATTATGGATCCCTCATATGGGGCCTTTATAGTAAGCACGGTTACAAAGTATGTAGATGCGATGTGGTAAGCTATTCTTGATATAGTAGTTAAGATAAATCGATTGTATTACGGTTCGTACAATACCTATGAAATTACCTTTAAGAATAGAGGGAGCGGTATTAAAACCAATGAAACCGGCAACGAAGATGATGAAGATGATGAAGATGATG